>NQII01003603.1:11808-148990 GCA_002778355.1 Clitarchus hookeri | reverse complement strand
CACGGACACATGTCGATTGTAATCACCGCAGAGAAAGGGCAAGCCGAGGTAGGAGCCCGAGGTCAAGCCTTACACGTGTCCTGCTGCGTAGGCCACCCACCCACCACCCACCTCCCCTTTACAAAGCCAAGTAAAATTTGAGAACTCCGGAAAATCACGAGATAGTCAGGTAAAGTTTGCCTGAAGTCAGAAAACACGCATCGCGGAAGAAATAGCTGACAAGCTTTGAAANCAGGTAAAGTTTGCCTGAAGTCAGAAAACACGCATCGCGGAAGAAATAGCTGACAAGCTTTGAAAGGGTGCCACCTCCCCCCCCCCAACTGTCAGAGAACCATGGCACATTTTTGAAGTGCATCGTTCTGCTTCCTCTCACCTCCCCCCTCGTAAAACAAGAGGACACGTGCAGGAAATTAGGGAGGGAGATTAGAAACGATATTAGCCTCTTTGCGTGGAGTGTGGGGCCCTCAGAAGATTACCGCACAGAGATCAGATCAGTTGAATATCGCTGCGCAGAGAAGTTAGTTCGGTATCAGTGGACAGTTGCAAATCAGTCGCGCAGAAAGCGGCTGGGGGAGATCAGACCCCCGGCCACAGCAGTACATCAGTAGAACAGTTCGTTATGGAGAGTTGAAGATTACTGCAGAGAGAGAAGTCAGCCACGCCGAGTGCGGCCGAGGGAGATCGGACCCCTAGCCACATCCATCAATCGAAGCAACGAGCAGCTGGTGGCGCGGAAATTCGATACTGCCACCCCAGAATGTGCAGAAAGGTAGTCAGTCGCGACATTAAGGGGTCAGCCAAATCGGGATGCGAGATGCAGGGCCGATTCAGAGACAGTTACCAGAATCACGTCGGACGTGTAGTTTCACGAAGTTGGGACACGAGTTAGCCAGCCAGTTACCGCATAAGTCAGTCAGTTTCCAGTTGTTTGCAACGCACCGAGAAGGTGGAGTCGAGTGGTGAACTTCACCGAGAAGTGTCATGTCGAGCTAGTGAGATTGTCTAGATTAGCCCGTATCCGCGAAGGATGGGTGGGGCCCACACGGGGCCCCTCGCCAGGATGTGGTAGGGTAGTAAGCAGTCAGGTTACTACCCTACGCCGATAATGGGAGCAGTGGTGAGCCCCACCGAGGGCCATCCAGCTCACCAGACTCATCAACTGCCAGAACAACTACCACACAACATGTGCAGATAAGTAACCCTGTCATCACTCAGGGACCTGTCCTGACACCTAATACCCCTACAGCATCGGAATCGTAGCCCAAACATTGTAACCAGCCCTTCAGGCATTGAACTCGCAGGGCGTTGAAGTATGTGTAAATCCCCGCAACAGTGCCGGAAATGTATAAGCAAATTCCCGTTCAATAAACCTGTTCCAAACTTAGAAGTCGTGATGAAGTCATTGTGTGATATACCATCAACTTTCAAGGCATCTTTTAGTCTGTGCCTGGAGGAATTAACTCCGACCCTATGAACCACTCTGTACGCCACAAGTGGGGAATAGCATCAAATTTATAAAGATTGCATTTAGATAGAATTTATTTACAATTACTGGTAGCACCAAATAAAGGGATTTCAACATTTTGCAATTCTTAAAGCTGACTTTCTGACACATTTTATAAATCCAGAATTTTACAATAATAAAAGTATGACAAAGAAATTACAAGCGGTATTGGCAATTCGTAGAATTGCTCAGACGAATTGACGATAACTAAAACGTGATCAGCAATTATAATTGATTGCAATAAATTGTAAAACCTTACAATTTGCCAAATACAAAATATGTTGACTAGAGTATTAACTTTGAGCAATTATAAAAAAAGGAGGGCAGTCAAAAAAGCCCAGTAAAGCCGCTTTTCGTTAGACAAACACATAAAGACCTTTAATAAAATTTTCATTAAAATGAAATTATCGGTGAAGGGTAGTCAAATTACCCACCAAGGCTCCAGCGATTGCGATTAAGATAGAAAAATAACTATTACAGTTTCCTGTTAACAAAAAAAAATATCGACACACAGAAGGAGGGGAAATCAGGAAGGGAGAAAAGGGGAGGAAAAAGGAGTGGAGCCGAACCGGGAATAGAGCAAGTCATTTCGTAGAGTCGAGAGTACTTAAGACGTCTAGTGCAACGAGCACTGGCGTAGCAACCCCCACCCCAAAACCTGTGCTGACGACCAGTCTCTGAACTAGTTGACACAAAACATCCAAACAGTATAGCAATACAGAATAATGAAGGTTTGCAGACACAGAAGTATAGATCGACGAGAAGTAGAAGAGTTCAGAAAGGATAGACTTCCAGGTTCCACACAGAAACTTACATAAAACAGTTAAGGCACAATTCACAAAACATTCGGAGGTATCACCTCCATCTTGACGTAATAATGACATTGATGTCGGTGAAGTCCCTGGGGGTGGTGGGCAGCTAGGGGGAACACCACTCAGCACCATCAGAGCGGTCTCTTCTCGAGCACAAAGTGCAGTTGCTAACTGCAGCACGGGGGCTCACGAATGAAGAAACCAAGTGGACTTCTGCCTCTTCCAGAAGATGACTCGCACCATATCTTGCCAGCACGACGACGGCAATGGTAGATGGGCTCAGCTTGACTCTGTGGGAAGGCGGGAAGTATGCATAATAACCATGAATTAAAAAAGAGAAAACCAACAAACAACCAAAATAACATGGGAAAAGGGACCAACGAAACAATGAGCGAATATAATTAAAAAAAAGCAACCGAATCGCAGGCTTACTTACAGGATTACTTAAACAGTGAACTGCCTCAAGCAAGCAATCTCGGTCAGTGTCACCAAGGGGAGAGGGAAAAGGGAGGGATATTCCAAATGTCGAGTAATGTGTGACTAAGCGGACGGCCAAGGAATGGGAGTGAGGCAGGAACTCACGTGGAATCATGTAAAGAACTACTGGATCCCACATTTATGAAATCCAAATATTGATCCCACAAAGCATTATCTTGATTATGAAAAATAGTTAAACAAGTATTAATATTCTTGTTGAATCTTTCCACTTGATTACCCTTTGGGTACTACAGCCTGGAAGTGAATTGCTTAATAGCCCAGCGAAAACACATGTTCTTAAAAATGTAAAAGGTGAAATACATTACATTATCTGTAACCATTTCACCAGGAGTACTAAACACCTTTCACACCTGATCAGAAAGAGCTTTAACAATAGATGACCCTTTCATATTTCTCAACTGCAAAAAAATATCAAATTTTGAGAAGGTATCCAGCAAAATTAAAATACATATATAACCCTTTTCAGATCTAACTAAAGGACCAAATATATCCAAATGAACCGTGCTCCAAGGAGCCTGGGGAATCTGCGTCACAGCCTGCCCAAAATTAGCATGCTGTGCCTGCTTACAGTTCTGACACAAATCACATGAAGGCACGAAAACAGATACATCACTCCTAAGATTTGAGCAGGCAAAATTAACTACAATTTTATTTAAAGTCTTAATGACACCTAAGTGTCTGCCTAACACGGAATAGTGAAAGTAGGACAGCACCATAGGTCTCGAAGGTCTCGAAATATTCAGGCACTACGATATTACGAGCACATCCATTCTTACCTGTGAAATAAAGTAAACCATTTTCCAACACTTAAGGAATTACAACACCTTTATTCAGGTCACTTTGAACCTGAGCACAAAAACTGTTATCCGCCTGTGCCTAACGCAACTTGATAAAAAATTCGGGAAAATCATGTATAGAGTTGAGAGATGCCTCCAGAGCCGCCACCTCGTCCGTATTAAAATCATCGAGATTGTACATCAGCCACCTGGTTTTCGGAACCTCGGACATGATGTACCTTGAAACGGAAACGGGATAGGTGAAGCACCCAGTGAACCTATTTGCCTAACTGTTGGGCGTGGTTAAGGACCCAACTCAAGGCCTGATTATCAGCGTCAAGATCGCATTCGTCATGCTCAATATACGATGCGAATTTCTCAAGTCCAAAAATGCATGCTAAAGTCTCCTCATAGATTCCCAGCCTTCGTTCTGTCTCAGAAAGACTGCGACTTGTGTAGGCGAAAGGCGCCAAACCCAACTCTGTCCGCTGGCTTAGGAAAGCGTCTAAAGCCAGTGATCAGGCATCAACTTGAACGAAAAATTGGCACGCAAAGTCCGGAAGATCAACACCAGAGGTGAGACAAGCTTTTCCTTAAGCACAGAGAAGGCCGACTCCTACTCCTGATCCGAATGAAATCCTACTCCCTTCTTTTTCAAGAAAATTATTTGTGCTGCCAGTTCAGAAAAATGATCAATCAAACGAGAGTAACAACCTAATATTTCCAAAAACTTCTGTACACCCTTCAAGGTCTTGTGGCGAAGTAAATTCAATAAAAAGGCCACACGGTCAGGATAAATCATCAAATGACCGTCACACAGTAAATATCCAGAAATTTCACCTTGTTTGATCCCAAGGCGACTTTATCTGGATTTACGGTCGGACCAACCTCGCACATTTTGAGAAACACCTGACGCAAATGGGACAAATGAGACTCATGATCATGACTGTAAACAATGTCGTTGAAGACAAATTTGAATTTAAATTCTGACAGAACATGATCTAGCACACGTAACAAGGCTTGACTACCGAAATTGGAACCTGTAGGAATGCGCGTAAACTCATATTGGCTCTAGGGTGTACTATAAACCAAATAATTCCTACAGGAGAGATCCAGTAAACATTGGTGAAAACTGTTCAAATCTTAAACAGAAAACTGGGCTTTATCCAAGTGCTGATGGGCACAATCAAATGTAGGTAACAGGAAGGGATCCTTATAAATCTTTTTGTTTATCAGGGAATGTTTAACCACCGAACGATATTTGTCACTTTCCTTTTTATACACCGAAAATCCCGGTGAACAATAAGCTGGTGTCAAAGAAACTATTACTACAGCCTCTAACAATTTATCTATAATTGCCCGGAATGCTAAGAGCTTGCGTGGAGGACATTTATAATGGCGGTCGCGCTCCGGAATATGATCCGTCAATGAGAACATATAATGGAGAACATAGCATTTACCAATGCGAGGTGAGATAACGTCACTAAATTCCCCTTTAAACTGATTCAATCATACTTGAAATTCAGTGGCCGAACTCGTGTCATCCAACATAGGAGAAAACATGTCCGGAACCTGATGTTCGGAGAAAACCCAAAAGACAAGTAAAATTCGCCGAGGTTAACTGACGCTCTAGTCTTTCCCAGAAATTCAAGGCCTAAACTAACGTTATGATACAGGCGAGAAAATACCAAGAAGGGAAACGTCCATGAAAACCTACTGATCTTAAAATGTAGCTTCACAACTACATTACCCCTAATAATGTTACCGTTAGCGACACACAAACGTTTCTCTCACATACATATGACACGTCTTTTGGAGATGATCTTGGAATCCAAGAGTTTTTATCAAGAAAGAAGTACTCATGACGCAATGGGTAGCCCCCATGTCAACCAAAGCCAGAAAATTTTGTTCGCCCCAGGTGATCAACACCGTACAATTCATAACAGTGCGCGGGATTTTACCTCTACCCTGACTGGAAGAACCACGTCGATTTCCAGTCACGACTTGTTTCCCGTCCTAGGATAGGATCTACACAGGTGCCCGAGCTCGCCGCATTGAAAACATTTTCTCTCAGTCATCGTTCGCCTTCTGTGTTGACAATTCCTATCTACGTGCCCCTCAGCTGCAAAATTACTGCAACGCACAGAAGAACTACGTTGCTCTACATTCTGTATAATGAAAATTCGACCGGACGGCCTGGAGTTGCAGTCACGGTCGGCTCGTGCGGCAGGTGGAAAACAAGCACGGTATTCACTAGAGGCCACAAGGCGACCTATTACCTCTGCAGCCAGCTGGCGTAGCTCATGAAAGTTATGTGGAACATATACCACCGTGGTGGAAGGGGGGGAAGGGGTAAATTGTCATTGATGACACTGACTAGTTCGGTTTCACTCATTTTTAAACATAAGGCATCATAAAATGCACAAATTGAATCAATAAACTCATATATAGGCTCACTCGGCCTTTGCAATCTAAAAATGAAATCACATTCACACTGGCTCGTAACGCGCGCGGGAAACAAAGCCTAAATTACAAGGCTTTTAAACCCCACAAAAGAACCATCTTCAAACAACATAAATTCCTCGCGAAGCAACTGCAAAATAAATCATTCAAATTTGATCGCAATGGTTTTAGGTGAGTATCTTCAAAACTCAAACACAGACTGGCTATTTTATTTACCGCAATAAATAATTTCAAAATGCTTACCGGGTCTAAGAATGTCAAATGAGAAAAGTTTTGAAGGGAGACAAATAAATAATTGATCAACTTGGGGAGGGCCGTTGGTGACGTTCACCGGGACCACTCACTCAGAGGGTTGTGCCATTGGAAGTTGTTTACGCCTGACGCCCACAGCAACTCGCCGCAGCTCAGCTACAGTAAAGGCTTCGTCCACTTCGTACTCGAGGTCCCGCATAAAATTTACGAGTTCGTTTTTCTTCAAAACATAAATGAATCCAACCTCGGCCATTGGATGCAACAAATATGAAATGCAGATATGAGAAAACCATCAGCACTGTAAGCGCAGATATAATTTATGCCAGCACACAAATAATTTAAAGGAACAACCATTTTTAAAGCTTGTATTTAGATAGAATATGTTTAAACTTAATGGTAGCACTAACTATAGCACCTCTTACAATTCACTAAAGCTGACTTTCTCAGACATTTTCAAAATTGTAAATTTTACAATACTACAAGTTTGACAAAGAAATTGACGCCTGCGGCGTCCCTATATTTTATTCGTCCGTACCACGCTCTAACGAAGCTCGCAGGCGAACGACATCAATCAGGATTTAGGGCCTGGCAGCCGTGACGAAGGGAACGGCGCCAGATCGGCCCTACAAGACGACCATTTGCATGGGAAGGCGGACATGCGGGAGAATAGCGTCACGGTGTGGAATCAGGTGACAGCGGGAAGAACACGAAGGCAGCGGCCAGGGGTAGATCCCGAAGTATTCCCACAACGCCGAACAAACAACAAACCTCCAGCTAGAATAGAATGGCAGACGCCAGGCTCCGCGAGCAGGCAGGAACGGCGAGACGTAACCTCGCCAGGCTGTGCTTTGTCCCAGGCTGTTGACCACAATATGAAACCCTGAGAGCTTTTGGAATAGCGGGNTGGACCATTAAACTACAGTGTCGAAGCATTCCTACACCCGATCACTGAGGACTAGTATTAAGTGTTGGCGCCTCACACCACAGAACAGATTACAACACCTACGTCCAAACCTCAGCTTTGGCAGGTGTCAAAATTACAAGCGTAAGTGATAATTTATAAAATTGCTCGGACGAATTGATGATAATTAAAACGTGATCAGTAATTATACTTGAATACATTAAATTGAAAAACCTTAAAATTTGCCAAATACAAAATACGTTGATTAGAGTATTAACTTTGAGCAATTAGAAAAGAAGGAGGGCAGCATAGAAACTCCAGTAAAGCCCCTTTTCGTAAGACAAACACATTAAGGCCATTAATAAAATTTACATAAAAATAAAATTATAGGTGGAGGCATTCAATGGCCCATCAAGGCTCCAGAACTAATAATACACTCAAAATTAATTGATTAATTACGCCCAATGCGTAAGTCCTGGACGCAAAGCATATTGAAAAACTGGAAAAATTCTTGGGCAGCAAAGCACTAAACACGACACGTTAAAAAACTGGAACACACAACAAAGCTAGAGTATTAGGTTAAATCAAAGCCAAATTTGGGTTGGCGACCGAAACCACAATTTAGAAAAAAAAACCGAATTAATGCATTCCCAAGACGACACAAACTACGCCAAACAATATTAAAACATTCAAATTGACCCAACTAATAGAATAACTGTGACCACGACTCACCGTTTCATGTTGCCCAACCGCATTGGCTTCTCAGGCAACGAAGTTAATTAAAAAGTGCCTCATCAGTGCCAACGTCCTACGGACGACTAAATTACAATTTTAAAACATAATGCTGCTCCTAAGACACTCCTGCTGGCCACGATTGGGCGTAGAATAAACGGCGCACTAATAGTGCAACCACTTGCCCCGTTAACAAAAAAAATGGTGACGCACATAAGGAGCCGAGCGGGCATAGAGCAAACCACCTCTCAGAGTCGAGAATACTTAAGACGTCTAGCGCAACGAGCGCTGACGTTGCATAATAACATCATGGGAATTAATGTATTCAGTAAACACTGAAGGGAATGTATAAGTAAATTTTCGTAAACGGCGTAAACATTTCGATAAAGGCAAATCACAATAATTAAACGCATGCTTTGCACCATGACCAGCAACGCTCTAGGTGATTATTTGGTTGAAAATAACGTAATTTACTCTGAAATGTCGTATGATCATATGATATTCGATACACTGAGTATGCCAACAAACTCGAAAATCTTGTCGTTCATCTCTTTCCTTTCGTGAGTTGTTGTGACTCGAGCGGGTACAGATGCTAGTAAGTCGAGTTCTTTCACGACCTTGAAAATGTGAAACCCTCTAAATACCTCCGAAAGCGAGAAGATTGTTCACCAACACACCTGGGCTCCCAAGTCCCTGCCATTCTCCATGACGCTCGAACGGAAACTTGAAAACGAATTATTTTTCTCCTTCAGTCGGCGTGAAAAATGAACGGCGCCGAATGAGGAGACGCGAGGCCGGAGAGACGGCAACTTCCGCCATTCCTTTTAATCTCGAGGCGCGGTTGACGCAGGTGGTGGGCGGGACTTGCGTCTCCGAGCCGGCTGTCGCTCGCGTGGAAACTCTTCTGCGGTTTACAATGACATGCTTTTTGTATGATAGCAATCCTTTCCAAGGGAACGTGAGTTTGGCGAGCCGTGCAGGCAGCCGACTCTTCCCTTACGTCAGCCCTGCTGTGTGTATGGCTCTTGTATACCTGGTGCACGAAGTGAGTGGAGTGGAGAGATGTAGGCGGCTCTAAATCTCGAGGTCACGAGAGCCGATGAAGGTGTATGGAGCAAACCGAAATTAAAGGGCGGGGAAACGGGAATTCCCTGAGGAAACCCGCTGATCAGCGGCATAGTCCGGCACGATTTCCACATACAAAAATCCGGGAGCGAGCACGCCGGGAATCGAACCTGGTTCGCCTAGGTGAGAGTCGAGTAGTCTAACCAACCACGGCCCGGACTGAGTTGCATTATACACTTTGTTATACACTTTTTAACAAAATCAATTTCACGTGTTCACAATCTGTTCCCACACGAGAAGAAATAACTCTTAATTTTAGGGCGGAATGCAACAGGGCCACAAACTACTTTTTCAGACTGTGATATCTTAAAATATTCTTTGTAAATTCCTGCAAATCTAGTATAGTGCCCTGCAATGACCCTTACTACAGACTTTTCACCGATAAAATGAATGGCTAGACGCGTAGCGGCGATGGCGCACTTGATGCGCGTGGCAGTGTAGTCTTTGTCGCTCCCGCGATTCCCGACCTCCAACGTAGGAAACAGCTCCAAGTAAACGGGCCCCTTAAGACCGTTACACTATTGAAAACTTTACTATTTGACGTGAAGTTTTGAATTCTCGGGAACTTCTCGACATGATGTTTCCTAACGAGCTTGACACAGTGGAACTGTCGACGTTTGACTTTACGTTTTCAAAATTTTGAAACTTAATGTCAACGTCAGTCCACCATTTTACCAATAATCAGTTTCAAATTGTGTTGGAATCAGTATATATACTTTTTCACTATAAGGTGATTTTCATCTCGTCATATTGACCCGTGCTCGTTGTAACATCGTCTTGTCTTAATAAAAGAAATGTCAACGTAACGTCATGCGAAGAAGAATACTTAAATGAATTCTTACTTATAAAAAACAAAACAAATGAGTTTTTGCTTCAACTGAAATTGTCATGCATAGTCCACATATTATTTTTAATCAGGTACATATAATACATTCCTGAGTGATATATAATAATTTCCATGAACAGATATTCCTTTTACGAATATAGCAAAACCGATTTTCAACTATCTGAACAATTGTTTTGTGTTTGTATTGTGTACGGAAACGACAAAGTCATTCGTTACAGTTTTAAGTTGTGTAAAGGCCTGATACTCCTTATTGTAGCTTGTTCTCGGCTCAGCACTTGATACCAACTTTCTAGAATAGTTCCTGGCCTCAACTGCACTAAATGTAATGTACAAAAAAAAAGACTCGCTTTTCCGCACTGGGTATATTGGTCGCGAATTTAATATGAGAGCAGTTCAAATATATACATAAATGTCTTTCTAACAAACTTGAAGTCCTACTGTGTCACTTTAGTATAATATATTTTGGAGAAGGTTGCTATCAATAACCACATAACAAAATACCTTAAAAATCTTTAAAATTTAATAACATTTCCTGTTTATATTGCTGAATATGAACGTTTCTATTTGATAGTCACTTCATAAAAATTATAAGCCAAAATGATTTAAAGATAACCAAATATTTAACTAACAATAACAAATGTGAAATGCTCAATGAAGGAAACCAATCTTCTTCATTGAGATAGGCAGTTCCCACGAATCAGACGCTGTACAACAACTGTCTAACTCAATACACATGTGAATAACTGTACATTTATTGTATCGTCAATATTTATAGTCACATCTGGGTCCTTGGTTAATAGATTTTACGCCATCCAATGACATTTTAAATTTTGAAGTAATTGTACAGATGCATTAACAGCATATTTGAAAAACAAACGCAATTACTTTTTCACTAACGCATGGAACCTGCTTACATAGTCATAAAGGTATTGTTAACTGAATAGCTGTTGAAACTATTCGATCTCGCACTTTTCTCGGTTTCTTTTTCGCTGTAGACAAACCAGACTCATCAACGTTAAACACTCGCATTTCATCGATCTGGTTTTCGTAAACGGTTCTTTCTAGCATATAAAATAAATGGCGCACATTCTCCTTATTAAAACATTTCATTCCAGGAAAGTAAGTTGACTCTAACTGTTACAAACTCAGTTCGGGATGTCTCCTAAAGAATTTTTAACACCATTTTTTTAGGCAAATTTTTTTCTGTGCTAAACCTATGTGTTATTCCGTTTATCTCCGCAGTTTCATACGTCAATATATGCAGATATCTTGATGTTATGTCAAACATGAATAATTTGAGTTTAGGTACATGAGAAACTTCGTTCGTGGTTCGTGTTATACTTATACATGTAGAGCAGCGGCACTGCCTTTACGTTTATTCTCTTCAACAGCCAAACTATTCTTACCCGCAAAATGTCTGTGCAGTGTTGCCTGTGGTATACTGCTTTGTTCTAGCAGTCTCGTTTATACTCGTACCACCATTCCGAGCTGTAGGTAACGCGCGACCCATGTAAACCTCCTCCCACCGACCGCATTTCCCCCCTGCAGCAATCTACAACAGAAAACTTATTCGTGCTTTTTGGAAATGTAAACCTAACAACGCTTCATTCTGTAGTATTAAATCAGCAAACTCGATTATATCTTACCCAGCTCAAAATAATAGTCGCAAACGTGAGCACACGGAGTCTCCATCACTGGCTTAGCGGCCCATTGATGGAGACTCGAACGGCACGTTGGCGACAACTCGCACTGCCTTCATTAACGTCGCTCTTTTCTCCTTCTATTATATGCGTTTTAAAAATCATCACGATAAAATAACGGCCATGCGTCATGCTTTCAGTTAATGTATGTGAACAATGCTTCTTCGCGCGTCAGTGAAATATAACATATTACGTCCACCGTTTATTAATATTCGGCCGTAAAGCTAGCTTTAACAGAACGTTGACTTATTCAATTACTTTAAACAAATGTGACAACAAAATCGGAAAAATTATTTTAATGACAACTGTATTTGTTTCTATCTTAAATTCGTAATTATTTCTCTAAAATTAGCTTGTCAATGAACGT
The DNA here is from genome assembly GCA_002778355.1 of Clitarchus hookeri. Lineage (NCBI taxonomy): Eukaryota > Metazoa > Arthropoda > Insecta > Phasmatodea > Phasmatidae > Clitarchus > Clitarchus hookeri. Next base: position 137,013 of record NQII01003603.1, on the reverse strand, counting down.
TCTGTGCACAGCAATTATAATTTTTTTCTGTTTACTTATTTAAATACCATTGAATGACGTGAATTATAGTTACATGATAAAGTTGAAGTATTTTGGTCAGGGCAAGAATATATACTTATTGCAACTCAAGTCGAACATAGAATTTTACACGAAAATAAATATTTTTTTTCTTTTACCACCAGCTTAATAATATTCATGCCAAACTTTCCTATTAGGGATCTTGTTTTGTTTTCAACCTGAGTATAATACATGAAAGTGGCAGTCTTGAATTCACATGTGGCGGAAGGATGGAAATTGCGCAGTAGACTCTAAGAGTAATTTAGTGTGACAACAAAGCTGTGGCTCACGGGAGTATAGCTTGTGTTTTACCTCACACAGAAGTGCACAGAGGTCTAAGACGATAGGACCTGAGTATCACAGAAGGCTGTGAACCACGTGGTGACCGGCACGGTGATCAGCAAAATTAATGCGTGCCAGGTTTTCAGTTCCATCCTCCTCGTCTCAGCAGTTTGACGCCTTGCAATCAAAAACACCGAGGACCAAAATGGAAAGCTAATGCCCACAATTGTGTTATATTACGTCCGTTTAGGTGTTATAATAAAAACGTACTAAACTTAAAATATTGTCATAATTTTTTTTTTAACTACAGATGATTTTGCTGTAATGTCTCAGTATTTCAATTACTGAAAAAACCTTAAACGTACATGCAGGCCCTAACAGTTCATCAATATTATTCTTCATTAAAGTTCCTAGAATGTAAAAATTGGTTAACAGGTTTGCTTTCGGGGTGACTTTTCTTTATGGAAATTTCAGTCGAATTATTTAAAAAGCAGTTTGCGGGCCTCAAGTGTATATTAGCATTTACTTTTATGCCATAAAATGCAGAGTTACTACTTTGACTCATGGGCTGCATGATGATAGATCAGTAGCTTGTGTGTAATGGTCACGAAGAGTTTGTTTAAGTAGCCAGTGACGTTACAGAGTACTTAAGGAATACAGAGGCGAAACAGCCGCTTACACCGCGAACTCCAGCTGCACACACCAGAAAAATGGCGTTACTGACCTGCGAGATGTTGCAACTCTGTTTTTTTAAGGAGCCACAGTAGTGTAGTGGTGAGACTATTCGGTTCCCGCGTAGGCAAACCGGGTTCGATTCCCGGTGGGGTCGCTTCTGGATTTTCACATTTGAAAATTGTGTCGGACGATGCCGCTGGTAGGCGGGTTTCTCGGGTATATCTCTTTACCTCGGCTCTCAAGACCCCTTTGTTAAGAGCCACCCAAATATCTCAACTCAATCTCCCGTAACCGCCACCCCTTCATCCATACCTCGCTTCACCCTCATCGGCTCTAAGGACCTTGATGTTAATAACCGTGCAATTCTCCCCACTCCACACCGTTAGCCAAACAGCGCCTGGTAAGCTACTCGCCAGCAGGTATCTCAGCAGATAGGGAAATTCCGCAGAATGCGATAACCAATGAGACACAAGGCCCGTTCCCACAATCTCGCGCAACTAATCAGAGGATGGGTTCACCCACATCAAAGCAATTGCCATGCCATTTCATCTCTGTGTATTTAACTACTCTGTGGTGACGTCCTTGGCGCTGCGTTGCTTAGTCGCTCAAGAGGGAAAAATAGCTTTATACAGGTGGGAATCTTAATAACGCTCATATGATAAGCAGAAACACCACATTTATATATGTATGTGCTTTCAGAATAAATGCGAAATGTTTTTGCATTATTCCCTGGAATATTAAGAATTTTATTTTTTGCATAAAAACCGACCGACATGAAAAAATTAAATAAAAAAATGACTCGTTAAAAAAATTAATTGCCCTTCTTCAATACTATCATCCAATCGTGTGTTGAATTTTGGAATGTAAAAATTTATGGATGTAGAGATTTGCAATTTGTTTTATCAGTGACAACGGCTTTGTTTGGAATTCCCAAAACTTAATTAAACTCATGGAAAATTCTTGTGCCGTATAAACTGTGATTGTTATATACTAATAAACTTCCTGCCCATTTAAACTTGGTAACCAAACGCCAAAATTTTTTGTATCCAACGTGAAATTTCCATTTACTTTATTTAACCCACGTTCTCTATAAATAACGCAGTCCAGACGGTACGTTCTCACGATATGCTAGTTGCGAAAAAAAGCATTCACCTGGCCGCTATTGAGAGCCGGCATCAGTTATACACTAAAGAGCAAAAAAAACTGGTATAGGCGTGCGTATGCAAATAACAGAGGTATGGAACCAATCAGAGTAACGTGATACGGTTGGCAGTGCCTATATAAGACAACAAGCGTCTGGTAAAGTTGCTAGATTGGTTACTGATGCTACAAGGGCAGGTTATCAAGATTTAAGTGAATTTTAACGTGGTGTTATAGTCGGCGCACGAGATATGGGACATAGCATCTCCGAGGTAGCGATAACATTTGGATTTTCGCGTACCACCATTTCACGAGTGTTCCATGATTATCGGGAATCCGGTAAAACATCAAATCTTCTAGATCGCTGCGGCCGGAAAAAGATCGTGAACGAACGGGACAAACGACGACTGACGATAATCATTAGACGTGACAGACGTGTAACTTTTTCTCAAATTGGCGCAGATTTCAATGCTTCCTGCCTACCTTCAGAGATTAGTCGAGTGCATGCCACGTCGTCTTGCAGCACTTCTGCGTGCTCGTGGGGGCCCCACACGATATAAGGCAGGGGTACCAGTTTTTTTGGTTCTTCAGTGTACTTGGGATGCAAGAGACGCTTGACTGGTCGCGTGCAGTTGCATGATGGGGGACATTGAAAGGAAAAATGCTGAACGGTTCGCCAAACGTTTTCGGGGGGTTGGCACACGTATTTTGTTGTTCAGCTATTTCGCTCCCGACGCCAGTCAAGTACGAACATTAAAGGACAGGTCGAACACATTGGAGGATCCAGTGAAAAGGCAGAGTGTAACGTACATGAGAATTCACAACTGCTGAATAACTTTCGGTCATGGGGACCCGATTCGAACATGAATTTATTGTTTAGGTATTGTATCGCTTAGAGTAACTAATCTAAACGAACATTTTTTTTCATACCGTGTTTGTAACTTATTTGTATAAATAATTTTAATGGTGTCGTCTTTATGTGTGTAACTGTGTATGAGGGAGAGAGAGTACGATTTTACTTAGAAATGTGTGGTGTTGGTAAATTTAGAGTAAAATATGTTCCATGTGGTAGAGGGAATTAAATATTTTATCCATTGAGATATATATTTCGTTTTCTAAGAAATAATATAATATATTAGAAAGGCGGTTTACGGTCACTTTTACCCGCAGTTATTCCAAATACAACTGCTTGTATGTATACAGGACTAAAAAAGATTATGGATCAGTGTTGTAATGTATGTGTTTCACTCACAAATACTGTGTGTCTCCATGCACTGCAGGGACTGAATTGTCTGTGCAACTGCTAAAACAAAAAGAAAAATGATAATCCTTTATATGTAAGAATATTATTAAGTGATATATTGTAATATTAATTAACTAAAGGAAACCCTACTTTCAGTGTGGCTGTGTATAAAATGTATTCCTGAAATTAAAATAAGATTAAGGGAGACTGGAGTTGTTCGAGTTTTCACAAAAAAAGTAAGTAAAAATAATCTTTAAGAATTGTTTTGTAGCATGACTCAAAGTAATTTTCTCATTCAGCCCTAAAAACGAGACTTGAAGAATACAGGCTCACGGTGTCCTCATAAAAAATTAACTTTGTGGGTAATACTGCTAGTATCAAGTGAACTTAAACCAACAAAACTGCAGGTCTTCTAAATGCATTTAGAATACACTTGAAAGGAATTTCCAAAGTAAGGAACCAGCTAAAAAGGCCACTCTTTTGAAACAACTTATTTTGCAAAAAAATGCAAAAAAGAGATGATATAAAGGATTATAAAAATAAATAAAAGTCATACAGTAGATAAACTTGCAGACATAAATATTGCAATAAATAATGATCTCCTTAGTACTTATAATGATGTTGTATTCACTGCCATCTTCTTTTGAAAACTTAAGTTAGAATAGCTGTTGAGTCAAGGGACAGCTTACCATCTCCTAAGGATTTAAAGATTCAAATTTTTAAAGAAATTTTAGCAAGAAAAAATTATAATTATTGTAGTAAAACACAAAATGTAGAAGCTTTTATTTTGAAAATAAGGGTCCTCGAAAGTACTTTCAAAATAAACTACTCTTTCAAAAATCCATTCATACAAGTAGTATTTCAAAAATTAGGTATTATAATAAAGGCAAAAAAATTGGGCACAATGCTAGTGAGTCAAATCAAAAGAACACGAGAAAAAAAGAAACTTTAATGGTAAATTAAATGTGTTTGTGATTTGATACCTCTGATGACACAAATAATTTAGCTGAAGTCCTTGCAATTATTGATTCAGATGTTTGCATTCCCATACAATGTGGATATCATGGGGGGTATCCTAACAGTTTGTAACCTTTGTAGATTAACATAGTCATTATAACCGAGTATATTTTATAAAGCAGAAAAAAAAAATTCGAACATTCAAGAAATACAAAAATGAAGTCGAAAACTATTTTGGGATAAAAATGAAGTCTCTTTAAAGCGAAAATGAAAAGTCTGAGTACTGCAACAGCAAAATGGAACAGTTCCTGAAGGAAAAGGGAATAATAAAGCAACTGACTTTACATACACTCCACAGCAAAATGGCTTGGCTGAACGAAAAAATTCTAAACTTGTGGGAAAGGCGCGATTTCTTCTAATAGAATCAGATTGGCCAATTGCATTTTGGGGAGATGCAGTTAATACAGCCAATTACATTTTAAACAGAACACCATCACGTATTATTAACAATAAAACACCTTTTCATAAATGGTTCGGACATGTACGATCAGTCCCGTCACCTCCACATACTCGGCTTAAAAGAATTTGTTTTGAATATTGATAGAGAAAGATTAATGTTTGACGCAAAGGCACCTAAAGGAATTTTCATGTGATAATACTAAAAAAATTAAAATTTATAGAATTTGGAATTTTAATAATATACGAAGTATCTCAAAATGTTAAAATATTGGATGAAATGTATCTGACTAAAGGATCAAGCACTGATATTTTCAGAAGTAATTGTAAGAGCATCTCAAAAGAAGAAAATTAAATTGACAGAAGTATGCAGAAAAGGAAAGTATATGCTGTAAGATCTAAAAGAGAAGCTCTTCCTGAAACTGAAGATGAAATAGAACATGATACTGAAGAAACTGAAATGGAAGGAGAAAAATTTGAATCTAAAGTCATATCCAAGCGTAAAATAAAACCTCGAGTATAAGCAAAGATTATGACATAATATATGATGAAGTCATGCTCTGCACAAATAATGAAGTATATTCTGACAAATTTAATAAACAAATTAAAGACTAAATCAAAGCACACTTTATGAATGAAACTTGTGTTTTAAAAGAAAAAGAAGATGCAAAAAACATTGTTGACTGCAAGATGGTATTAAACGAGAACTTCAATGCAGAAGATCAACTTGAAAGAAGAAAGGCAAGACTTGTAGCAAAAGAATTTGCTCAGCATCCAGAGAGAGACTATACAGAAAGATAGACTTCAGTTGTAAAATTTGAGTTCGATAAAACTTGTACTTCGAATGGTAGCAGAAGAGAATCTTACAATTCACCAATTATATGTATCAACAGCATTCTTAAATGGCGAATTAGATACTACTATGTTCATGGAGAAACAAGCATAACTCGAAAAATGCTTATATAAAATAATGATTGAAGAGATTAAAAACGATAACAAAGTCATCTTTCTTAAAGCCAAGAAAATTATGGAAGATCTAAAAGATAGTAAGGGAAGTGTGTGTACCCTGAAAAGGGCTAATATTGTCTCAAACAAGATGTTAATAAATTGTTTGAGAAGTTTGATGATAGATTGAAAGAACTTAACTTTGAACCAACTCATGCCGATCCATGCGTATACACTTCGGGGCAAGGGGATACAAACTAATAATCAGTTTATGTGGATGATATTTTGATAGCATCTGCTATCTTATCAAATGTGAAAAAGTTGTAAGAGGATATAATGTCAAGTTTCAAGATGAAAGACCTAGGAGAACCTAAGTATTTCCTTGGAATAAAATTCTCACAGAAAAGTAACACTGTCTTCGCATCTCAGAAGGAGTACATACACAATTTATTAGAAAAATTAAGAATGAGTGATTGTAATCCTGCCAAAAAACCAATGGAAACCGGTTTGGTATTATCACCAACCACAGATTCAAATCAAGATATCTTTCCATATCCGAGTATTCCACATTCAGTAAGTTATTTTGAGCCAGTTTAATGTCAACCATTCAAATGAACATTGGATAGCTGCAAAAAGGTTACTTAGATACTTTAAAGGCACCCAATACCTTGGACTTAATTTCCTCAAAACAGGTGAACAATCACAGTATTCAGTGATGCTGACTAGGGATTTTGTAAGATGGATCGTAAGTCATATAATGGATACATTTTTAACAGTTGGGCATCACAGAAACAGAGAAAAGTAGCTCTGTGCTCTGTCTACAACCGAAGCGGAGTACATGTCTTTGACTATAGCTGCAAAAGAAGCGATACACTTCAAACAGTTATCAATTGACCTGGTTGTAAAACTAGATACAGTGATAATTTACAACGATAATCAGGCAGCACAAAATCTCGTCACCAACCCAATTGTGGGTGCTCGCTCAAATAATATCGCAATAAGAGAAGATTTCATCAGAGAAGCTGTTCAAAGAAGTGATGTAAAAGTAATGCATTGCTGAACAGATGAAATGGAAGGACTTGCAACATCCAAATTCATAAAATGTCGTGACAAGCTTGGAGATCTGCCCTTGTTCGTGAGGGGAAGTGTTGTCATGTGTGTGTTTCACTTACAAGTTCTATATATCTGCAAGCACTGCAGGGACTTAATTGCCTATGTAACTGTTAAAACAAAAAGAAAAGAGAAAATTATTTTTATTTAAAGTATACTATTCAGTTATATAATGTAATATTAATAAATTGAAGGAAACTGCGCACTTAACCCTGTTTTCAGTGTTTTTCATCATGAACAACAATTGTTTGTGAAGGCTTATGTAGGTAAAGGTAAAATTATAATTCAGAGGTTAAAATATATGTTGCCTATTGTAGAATACGAAGCAAAAACAGCTAATGAAATAAAATAAAAGTTTTATAAACATCTAAATTGAACAATAATTTTTGATTATTGACAATTTTCAGAAAAAATTACCTCAAAGTTCAAATATATTTAATTTGTATATAAAAAGTCACTTTAATTATTTACAGTTCGATATGCCTGACTATTTACTAGTTAAATTTCAAATTAAAATAAAATAATATTAAAAATAAATTTATTCTTCTATATTAGATAACTATGATGTATGAAATATTAATGTTAAAAATGAAAGAAATAGGATTTCTCCAAAAAATTTATTCAGACCAAGAGGGTTGTCATAAATGATTTTAAAAAATTTATGTTAAAAACCTATTCAATTATCCGAATAATGAACTTTGTTATAAACATGTATTTCTTTTCTAGTAGATCAATTTTAGTTGTTAAATATTCATTTAGAAAAAACTATGAATGTGAAAAATGATACAAACATCAACAGTAAGTGTTGATTTTAATAAAGCTAACGGCCCTTTAGGGGAAATAATTAACGCAGATATATAATTGTTTATATTATTAAATATATTGTAATAAACATGTTAGTAAAAATGTAAAAATTTTTTAATATGCCCCTTTCAAAATATATTGCAGTCAAAGAATGACTAAACTTAACAGTTTCAACAAAATAAAACTTTTCAAAATTAAACTATTTAATACCTGGAAATTATTAGGAACATAAATTTCCCATGTATGCTTAGCTTGATAGTATTGGCATAGTTATTTTACAGAAATTATACCGTGCAATTTTATCTGTTGGATTTCTACACATAATTGGATTGTAAATGAGATACAAAGTTAAGGCTAGAATTGGACGACGATGTTGAGTTTATTTCAGCATTAAATCGTATTTAAATATTTTGTTTATTTGTTATTTACATTCTTTAACGTATTTTAATGCCACAAAACATTCTGCGCTTATTTTTGGCGCACACATATTGGTGCATCTGCTGTTCATCAGAAGTGCAATATGTTAATAAATTCATTTCTACATAAAAAAAATATTTTATCTGCGAGCCATTATATATTTTAATGCGTGACACTTTCTTCAATCATTTTAAAATTTGCCACAATATTTTATGCGTGTAACCCTTAATATTTGAGTAACAATTCAATTTTGGGGAAATAATAATATATTATTTCATTTGTAAAATTACTGAAGCCGTGTTTGTAATAGACCTCTACAACATAGAACTATATATTGCAGTTTGTACAAAAACTTGGGATGGTATAAAGCGTAGTTGCGTGCAAAGAGGTACATAACGCAAACGTAAGTAACGAGAAACACTTAAAAACACTCAAATAATCACAATAAAACAATGAAGACATATTTATGTTCTGGTTATGTCAGTAACTACCTTATACATTGTAAAGATAATTGTCAGGCGGCGATGTTGCCACCAGGTGGATTCCTGTGCTGTTGTGGATCTCCACAAAGCCAATTAACGTTGAATCATGGGTTGTGGCACCATCAGCGTCAACAGCAACTCACCTCTAGAACACATTACAGGCACATTAACGGTACGCCGCTATGTCCATGTGATACCGCAGCCCATGGCAATACCATGTCTGCAAGACGTCCCAAATGCACGATTCCTACATGATTACGCCCGGCCATGTTCAGCCTTAATGCTTTGCCAGGTGTGTAGATGATTCGTTCGCTGGCCCGATCTCCCGATCTCTTGCCAGGTGAGAATCTGTGGGACACGATTGGACTTCAGTTGAATACCCTCTGACACTCCCAAAATGAATATGAAATGTAGACTCGGATCAACAGTACATTGTCGACGATATCCCAGGACATTATTTGGACACTCAACTAATGGTTACCACGTCGGGTTCAGCAACGTATCGCACAACATGAAGGTGCCACTACACTTATCTTCCTGTATTTTAGACCACTGGAACCTCGTCAGTATGTGAAAATTAAATCAATTGTTCTGAAGATTTTGGATATCTTATTACGCAACTTGGTACTGTTTTATGAACATTGCTTTACACTGCCGTATTTTCTCAGTCAGGCAGTGTAGGAATTGTAAAAAGAAATTTTAAATCAAATTTCTAGAACGTAACCTGCTTCATAGTTCTATATATTGATACCTGCCCAATGCTATGGTTTATAAGTAGGTATTGATTCTGCTCTCGGCGTAAGGCACCAGCAATGGATGCTAGCCCTCAGTGTTAGGGCGTAGGAATATGTAGACGTTACTTTCCCTAGGTCCAATTTACCAAATAAATTCACCTTCTTTGCGAGTTAACATATGACAGTTTTATTTTAGCTTAATGGGTTAACTTCTACATGAACACACGACACAAATCTCCCCTCCCCCTAACTACATAGGCTATGTAAGGCTTGACGCGGAGATTTGCGCCGTGGGGAGCAAGGTTCGTTGCACTTCCTGTATGTTTCTACTTAGTTTGTCTCGAGGCGAAGGTTGATTTCCTAGCTGGCGTCCTCGGGACTGCTCCTTCCCTCTGTGGATGGGCTGCGACTCCTGGCTGCGTCAGTTCCTCGCTGACCAGTGTGGGCGTCTCGAAGCCTGGTCTCCAACTCCTCCTCCCAGCTCCACTCCGCACTGCTCGTTTAACGACGGCCGACTGCCGTTGGCGTCTCGATGCCTTCTCTCGGATTCGTCCCGGATCCACTCCGTACTCCGCCCTTCACGTCGGCCGACTGCCTTGTTCCTTCCTCTCTCTCGTGGTTTTGTATGCTCGTTCGCCATATTAAACTTGCATCCCCTCTGCACGTGGCCGCGCTGACCGCCGCGTCCCCTAGGTCGTAAAACACGTGTTCGGCGCTCCGGCGCACGTGGGTCCAGCGTCGTCCCTCACTTCTGGCAACCACGTTTATTGTCCCGCTCTGCACGTGCTGGGACCCTTGGTAGCTCCCTTGTAACTGCGAGATGCAGCTGCGCCTTCCTGGCGTCGTTCTCCTAGCACGCTTTCCAAAATCTCTCATCATATATTTTTTGGTAGCCGCCTCGGGGGAGTTGCAGCTGCAAGACGCAGCTGCGAGTTCCGGCAGAGTGTGCCTCCTGAGTCAGCTCATGTTTATACTTGTGAAATCTGTTTTCATCCTTGAGATGAACTAGTAATTTTGTCAGCCTTTTTGAATAAGTTAGTTTAAAGATTTTTTTTTTTTTTTTGTATTCAGACGTGTTCGTATTTGGTGTTTACGATCCTCGTGCTAGTTTTTCGTTATTTTCTAACGGTTCACCGTTGCAACTGATGGCTTAACCTCGTGGCCAATTTTCAACCTTCTCGTGAAGTGAGCCGCACATCTTTTCGTGGCATGGTCGTTTTGTACCATGATTCCACTTCTCTGGCCAGCACCGCAGTAACATATAATTTGTCGTTTTTGACTTACAAGTAATAACTAAATTATTTTTGCCTGCTGCATGTGCTCGGGAGTGCTCCAAACTTTCAGTCTTCTGAGGCTACGTTTCTTGTTCAATTGTTAATTGAGATTTTTGTACAGTCAACTACAAAATTATTATTTTAATTTTCTCTTAATTTCAAAAAAAATTATTAAAATTAAGTTTTCAAGGTAATGTAAAATTTCAAGTGATGCGATCGCGGGTACCCAACGAAATAGTCATGGCCATATAATATAGTGATTGTTCACTCTAATATGTTCAATACTATTATTTTATATTAAAAATACCTCTAATACTCTGCTCTAAGAGAGAAAAAAGTTTTATTTATATTCATGTTTATATATGTATATATATATATATATATATATATATATATATATAATATATATGTGTGTGTGTGTGTGTGTGTGTTTGTGTGTGTTGCTTANAATATAAACGTTGTTATAAAAATATAAATTGTTGTAATTTACTTTTCTTTCCTTATTATTACTTATGGATAACCCTCATGTTGTGTTGATACGAAAAAAATATTTTTTTGAACTACACAAAAAGTGTACTTAATATCTTTATCATATATATTTTTTGATCAAAATTATAACTATAACATAAGTGTAACAATTATCTTTATATATATATATATATATATATATATTTACCACGTTTACGTAATAAGTAAAATAGGAGTACACCCTTTATTTATACTGTCAGTAGTAAAAAAAATCCTACTCTACACACCCACGTTCCATTTATGTGCCATCCTTGTGTTGTGGCGAGAGTAAGTATATTCGGTTCACGACTGGAAGAAACTTTTGAAAATCAACCTTTGAAAAAACACCCTAGCCGTTAGCTACATGCATATAACATTACAAACAGCGGCGAGCGCGGATACAGTTATGCCGTTAGGTTGCCAGCACAAAGAGAGGAAATAGTTCTAAAGTTTTAACGTAATTGTTAATTTATCGCTTACAAATGGGTTTCGAAAAGACTTGTATCTTATTATGCCAATTATTAATGACGTGATGCTAACGTACTTTGATTTCAATGTTTCTTGCATACTCACAAGATCACGCTCAAGGTGAAAGTAGAGCGGCCATTTGTTTACAAACCTTCGTTCCGTGTGTTGTTGGCGAGATGTGGTCGACACACGTGCCAGAGAATTGGTGCAATTATCTTGTTTAACCTATAATAATTCATTTACTTGTTTTTTTGTATTTTTTTTTTACTAATATCCTCTCTTTATTATTTCTCGTTGTGCCGATTTCTTTCGTTTCTGAAACCTGTATAAGAGATTACTCGTAGTGCGTTCTCACGTGTTTAATATTTTTTAAATTTATTTCAGGTTTGCTTAAAATTTTATTTATTGTATTTTACGTTATATGTTGCGGTAGTTTTTGTGTGTAGTCATGAGTTCTAGCAAGGTGAATAAAAGAGAAGTCACCAACGCCAACAGGACATCATTAACCTCACCGAATCGTTGTATTCCCTAATTAGGCGAGGGGAAATGAAACCCTGCAACGTTGCGGAAAGAGCGGCAGAAATGTTGAAACGCTTCAGATCCACAGTTCTAAGGTATGTTAAAATATCTGTAGTATTAACCATTGCGTTTGCAATATGTGTGTGCTAAGGTCAATTATGTTAGCCTACGAAATGTGTTTACAAGAACATATAGAAAATTTGTTAATTACTTGATAACATCGTCGAACGTTTCTACGTGTCTTTTTAACGATTTATTTGGGTAATTATTAAGTTTAAGGGGCTTTTCTGTAAAAAAATAACAATAATTTCATGGAAAATGGTATATTTCCACTCCACTAATGATGCAGAACACGAATGTATGACAGGCATTAACGTCCGACTAATTTCGTAACATTTGCCCACCTAACCTTACAAAACCTAACCCCACGATGGGTGAATCACTATTTTACATTTTTAAACTAACCTAGGATTGTTGGGTTTTACACTAACCTAGGATTGTAGGGTTATATAGACTCAAATGTGAGTGTATGAATCACCTAACCAAAAGGTGGTATTACAATGTGTAATTAAAAATAAAAACTACCTTGTGTTGGAATTTGTGTACCTCTGCGAGGGATTCTTTATAAACAACCCAATATATACAGTGGAAATTTATTATAAAGACAACTGACAATGGTAAGGAAAATTGCCTCTATAGTGAGTTTGTTATAGTCAATTAATTTTATATAGGTTATGGAGAGATGGTGCATTTTAAGATTCTGAAGAAGGAGCTTGTTTTGTATTTATAAGTTACATTGCGGCATTAATTGCCATTGTTATACGTCACTAAATAGATTACAGTCGATATAACTGGAACTTCCCCTACTATTAAACATATCTGTATCACTTCACTAAACATGAGAGGACATCGTAATCGATGAAATCGCAGTCATAATCTTTTAAGAAAACAATTGTGTATTAATGCATTTCCCCAACACCACTGTTCTACAGCCATTGTCTTTTAGTTATTGTAAATTATCAGTGTCATATTTTTCACTTTCAGTGCTACATAGCCAACCTAATTTGCATAATTTAAAAAGGACCATAATTCAGTTACTGGGTCAACTACAGTTACTGATACCAAAAACATACAAGGGTTTGTTTACAAATGATGTGTGACAATGTGATATGCTCTGCCGTGTGTTAGTTTAGGTTAGTTTAATAGGTGGCAGGTATTGGTTACTATATAACCCTACAATCCTAGGTTAGTTAAAAAATGTAAAATAGTGATTCACTCATCGTGGGGTTAGGTTCTGTTAGGTTAGGTGGGCACATATTACGAAATTAGTCGGACGTTAATGCCCCTCGTATATTCGTGTTCTGCATCATTAGCAGAGTGGAAATATAAGATTTTCAATGAATTATTTTTATTTTTACAGGAAACCCTATAAACTTAATAATTACCAAAATAAAACGTTAAAAATACACGTAGACAACGTTCGACGACGTTATCAAGTTATTAACAAATTTTCTTTATGTTCTTGTAAACACATTTCGTGGGCCAACGTAATTGATCTTAACACACACAACTTGCAAACGCAATGGTTAATACTACAGATATTTTAACATACCTTAGCACTGTAGATCTGGAGAGTTTCAACATTTCTGCCGCTCTTTCCGCGACGTTGCAGGGTTTCATTTCCCCTCAGCTAATTAGTGAATACAACGATTCGGTGAGGTTAATGATGTCCTGTTGGCGTTGGTGACTTCTCTTTTATTCACCTTGCTAGAACTCATGACTGCACACAAAAACTACCGCAACATACAACGTAAAATACAGTAAATAAAATTTTAAGCAAACCTGAAATAAATTTGAAAAATATTAAACACGTTAGAACGCACTATGAGTAATCTCTTATACAGATTTCAAAAGCAAAAGGAATCTGTACGAGAAGGTTAGCACAAATTAAAGTCATACGTTATGAAAAATCAAATAATAAAGAGCTGATATTAGTATAAAAAAACCGATAAATGAAATATTAGGTTAAACAAGAATCGCACAAATTCTCTACAGCACGGCCATCCGGGGGCTTATGAGAGATTGGCGTTGCCATGTTAATGTTGTTGGATGGACTCCTTGAATGTTGACACATTTCATTGCAAAGTATTGTGTCTATAATATGTAATCAGAGTGAAATTTTTTTTCCCCCACCCAATCCCCCAGTCAAAATCAACCCTATACNACACAGAGAGAGAGAGAGAGAGAGAGAGAGAGAGAGAGAGAGAGAGAGAGAGACAGTCACGCACACGAAACATCTAATTTTTAATACTCACATTTTGGGTTTATATAATGAATGTTTTTCGCTTGCATCACATATTCTTTTGTGTGAAATTCTCAAGATTAAAAACTTTACGCTTGTGGAATATCCATTAATAATATATACATTACTTTTATGATGGGTACGTGTATGTACGAACGCATGTACACACACACAGTGGAATGTAAACATTGCATGTAAACATTGCCATGTGGCTGCCACATGGCAATGTTTGTTTACCCTTTGGCAGAAGGATACGAAATGGGCTTGGAAGTAGATCTTTAGCAGGGCTTCAAGAAAGTCTCTTCCAGTCATGAACCGACTATATTTGTGCTCAATTTCACGACACGAAGGTGCTACAAAACATGTGGTAGGTGAGCGTGGTTTCATATGTAGATAGGAGTTTTTTTTATTTGTGCATTCTTTTTGTATGTGTGCATGCTCAGATGTTGAGAGCTCTGTGCATTTACATTTAAGTTAGGTTAAGTGTGTTGTTTCTCTTGTTTTTTGTGTAATTTTGTTGAACTATAGTACAGTGGCATTTTTAAATTGCGCCAGAACTTATTTTAAAGGATGAATGTCAGTATGAGTTCTCCATCACAGGTGTACAAGGACCTGAAAACACAGCAGCAGCGTTTAAAAGCGTCTTGCGTGTGGCTTTGAGTTATTATGTCCCTATCTCTGTGGACATGTTATCTGATATTTATATAGATGCAAATTATCGTACCTGCACTACTAAGAAGATTTCGTTACAAGTGCTATTTGATAATATTCTAGAAGATGATACATCTTACTCATACCCCATGTTAAAGAACTGTTTAGAGCACCTCGAAAGACATGCTCAAAATCTTTTGTGCAAGTTTGGTAAGCATTTGTCAGATGTTCAATAAAAGTCACTTGAGAGCATTGTGGCTTAGACCCATTCCCCCTTTGAGGCTGTTTCAAATTTGGAGTCACTCTTCATTCGTGTTTTTTATTTAAATGTCCCTCTTTTGGATTACGCTAAGGTAGCGCAAAATTTGTGTTTATTAACTTTGAATAATTTTGTACACAACAATTGATTTTAAGTGGAAATATAATTTTAATGATGCCTATTTTCAATAAATTGAAAAACTGCTCTAATTGCGCTACAATCTGCGTTTATCGTCTATTGGAGTGAGAGTGAATTTCGCTTTTGTTCGGCTTCACAGGCTACGCAGTGCAGCACACAGAGCTGACAGGTAAATTACGTTCATTATACTCGCCATCACATACATGCAGCCAGCCATGCTGTCGTAGAAAAATCAATATGCCCCATACCAACAACAAAAACTCAGTAGTAAAGATCACGCAAGTAGGTAGAATCAGTCCTACATACTCGACATGACGAAGTCAAAGTAAGCAAGTGGAAATATTTCAAAACACTTGAAATCACCGAAGAAGAAAGCAACGTTAGTACATTTCGTTGACGGCGGGGTCATTAGGTATGCATAAACTGTGCTCAGCATAAAATAAAAATACAAACAAAAACACACTACGAAGCAGAAACCTGTGAAATGAACATCACCACAGTACTGTATGAATTAAAAACTTCACGCACTTTAATCTTCCCAAAATATAGTATATCGTTCATAATAACAAAGAAAATAATTATAACAGGTGTCACGCAAATTATACGCCCAGCGGAATAAAAAAAGTATTTCAGATATTGTACTATTGGCTATTCACGCTAATGTGAGCACTTTTGAAAGCAATCGAATTTGGAATAATCTATATATATAAAACAAAGTCGGGTTAGTTACACCATTTATAACTCGAGAACGGCTGGACCGATTTAAATGATTTAAGATTTTTTGGTTTTGACTGCGCTCGGAATAACATATATGCTATTTAAACATCGTAAAAGTTCTCGGAAAAAATAATTATAACGTAAATTAATTTTCTCATAAATTTAATATGGATGACATTTTTGACATGACATTAACTGAAGTTCAAGTATTGCCTCTAAAATAAATAAGGAATGCTAACATGAAAAAACATCTATATCTATATATACATAACAAAGTCGGGTTAGTTACACCATTTATAACTCGAGAATGGCCGAACTTGGAGATGTCACATTATTACACTTGGAACGCTTCATCGAAGAAATTTCAAAGTCGGAAACAAGGCGATGCGGCCCTGGTCGTCCGGATGTGCGTTCTACTGATACTCTTGGTCGTATTTACACAGTTCATCCGAAGAATGATGAATGCTTCTATTTGCAGTTGTTGCTGGTGAATGTTCGTGGGCCAACATCATTTGAATCATTACGAACTGTTAATGGTATAGTGTACCCAACATTTCGTGCTGCATGCCAAGAGCTCAATTTGCTTGAAAACGATACTTATTGGGAAACGACAATCGCTGAAGCAATTATTTCTGCAACTCCAAGTCAGATACGCACATTATTTGCTATCATCATTTCGACATGCTTCCCATCGAATCCACGTGACCTGTGGAACAAATACAAAGATGACATGTGAGAAGACATTTTACATAGAATTCGTGTCAGTTCAAGAAATCCCGATCTTGAGGTGAATGATGAGATGCATAACAAGGCTTTGCTCTTGATCGAAGACATGTGTTACCTCATGTACGGCAGTTTGTTAGTCAGGTTAGGAATGCCAGCGCCAGATCGAGTAATGAATGACGCATTTAATCGAGAATTAGAACGAGAACGTGAATATGATCGACATGAATTAGACCAATCAGTTCAAACGAATGTGCCCCTGTTGAAGCAACCGCTATTGATGCTTTGTGAACTCGCATACAAACCGTGTGGAGGCAGATTCCCCAGGAACATATCCAGGTCCTCTTTGATTCCATGCCACAATGTTTAGGGGCTTTGATTGCATTACATGGGGGCTTCAAACCATACTGAATTCTCAAGGACAGAGATCATGTACAGTTCAGCAATCCTAATCAATTCTGTATTGTCATATACCTAAGCTGTGGCATAAAGTTCATTTCAATCACATGTATCATTTTTTCATATTGCATTTTTTATAAACCTTAGTGTTTTTCCCATATATGTTAATAATTATAATTTATTTGTATCATTATATCATGACACTAAGCATCCAACATGAATAAGTGCTGTATAAACACACTCATTCTTTGGCACTTGTCTGACGATTGAACACTATTTTACGATCCTTCCTGAGATGGGATTTTCGTCTCACAAATCTTTGTAAACATTTCCAACATCCAAATATATCCAGTATATCACATCAGTATACGGGAATTCACATACTTACGAGGTTGAAATATTTGTCGATAATTATACATTACTTATTTCTGAGTTGGGACTGTTTAACCAAAGTTATTATTATTTCATTTTTATTTCGAGTGTTCATCGTACAACCTTGTAGTTAAATACGATTGTCTGTGATATATTTGATTTCGACATTTTACATATTTTTTTTTATAATGCAAAGTATTATCGTATTAACCAAAGGGTTTCCAGTAATTTATTAATTCGAGGCATCTCGTTGAAATCTACACGAATTAAAGTATCGCCACACTCAAATAAATACATCCATTTAACTTTTTTGTTTCATTTTTAATGAATACCTGAAAATCTCAACACCATGCGATTTGTAATTGAAATGGAATGATTAAAAAGAGGTTCTTAAAAAATATTCCACAAGCCTTCAGTCTTTGAAGGATATATTAAATTTTGATATTTCATATTCAGACCCAAGCCGATAAACATATAGGCCTCACACCATAGTACAATTCTCTGGACAGTAGTCTACGTAATCGAATTGTTTTATTTGGTTCAGTTATATGTTTGCCTTGTGCAGCACGTAATAGGAAAGCCGATTTTAATCCAGCCATAGAATATTTAGTGTTACTTAATTTGTACATGGTTTCTCGTACAATTTTGTTTGAAACAAATATAATTACTATTCACTGGCAGCACGAAATTTATAACATTTTTCGTGCATGCACAATTTTTATGTCATTGCAATATTTCTGTTGCTTGCACGATAGTAAAATACTTTGTCTGTCATTAATAACAATACCACTTTTCTAATCGGTTTTCGTCAGTATTTCAAATAAAATTTTCTCTCCAGAGTGGGAATAAGCCGACTAAAGAAAATTTAATTCCAAAAGTTGTTTTTGGCCATCAGCAAACTAGAATAGAGCAGTAAGAATTTTTTCAGTTGTTTAGTAGCTCACAGATAAAATGGTGGTTTGATAATTCTTCCAGTAGATATCTCAATAACGATGCTTTAAATGTGTTAATGAATATGTGTTTCTCGTGTAGGACATAAATAAAAAAGTTGACGCTATTTGGTTGGGGAAGCCAATGTAACTTGCACTTTACCCCATCTGTGGAGAATGCAGGATGACTTATAGTGTCGTAGTTAATTCCTCCCAGCATAGACTCTATGATGCCTAGAAGGTTAAAGGATTTTCAATAAGATAATCTTTTGCTGTTTCATTTTAGACGAATATATTGTCTCGAGTTTGAAAAAAAAAAAAACAACATACAGCAACACTTCCGAGGTGTGGCATTCTATTCTGGCTACTCGTATTAACGGTGTACGACTTCGTGGTGGAGGGGGCCTTCTCTGGACGGTGACTGTATTCTTATCTGAGCTGTGGTTGCTGGTAAGCTGTAATCTGGGGATGAGCTCCGGCGAAGTGGTAGGCCTTGGGCAAAGGCCCGCAGTGGTGTCGTCTCACTGGATGGCTGTCCGCTCGTGCTCACGTCTTCTCGCGATTCCTTGACGCAACTCTTCCCTCGGCGCGGTGGTAAAGAACTGAACCCCACCTTTCCCCGCAAGGAAGTTTATATACTCCCGCTTCCTTCCCTAAATGTCGGCACGTGTCGCCTTGTTGGGGGAGGGGGTGGTGGGATGAAAACAGAACAATGCCTTTCACAAAATGTGCCCTGGTTACATAAGATTGGGGGGTGGGGGAAGTTGGCACCTTGCTCCTAGCTTACTCGGTCAGCTATTTCTCTGTGGTGCGTTTTTTCTGATATCCTGTGAAATACACATGATTATTTTGTGATATCTCGGCACTCAACTGATCTCATGGGCTTGCTAGAGGTGCTCTTGCTTGGCTCTGCGATTTCTCCCGCTCCTATGTCTATATGTAGCACTATCCGGGTGCTCCGGCGATATGCCAGCTCTAACTCGGCACAACCTTTACATGTGTAACTGCGATCCGTTCTGGCTAATCACCTGCCTCGTGACATGTGTCAACTGGTAGGCACTCGTGAAGGGGGTCAGCAAGGCTTCTACTCAAAAGGCATTACTGGACAAATCGCCCCTGGCTCTTCAAAGCTGAGCCTTCTTCGCCCAAATTTCGGGTTCTGCTTCATCTGTCTATAGTGTTTATTCTGTGACTGTGCCTGTAAAGCAGCCCCCTAATTTTCCGCACCGTTATCACGCAGGGTGACAGCTGAGAACTCCCTCCATTTCGACTATTCTCCTTCCTCTTGCCCCTCCAACCAGATAACTAATGAAGCGGCGCGCCCAGCAGTGGTTCCTATTTAGCTAGCCTCCTGTCTGCAAGAAGGGTCTAACACACTCTGGCTCTCACACATCTTGCTGAAGGCAAATCACTTTACTATTTATATTTTATATTTCAAATACATTGCAGGCCGACCTACTTTTTGAACTATCTAAACAAACCAACCTAATACCACATCCCTCGTACTTCGTAATGTACACACCAATTTACAGGGTTATAATTTACAAATTGACGTGCAGTGATCCATTTGGATCACTACACTTCTACTTTATTAGTTCTTCTGCCCTTCTGTTTCCTGGTAATACGGAAAACCTACTTGAAGTATGCAAACAACCAGTTGGCATAGGGCCTGTGTATTAGCTTGGCTGGCTGCCAGCTTTTACGTTTTGGTGAAATGAACAAATTTTACATTAAGTACGACTGCACAGGTCGTCAAAGAATAAACACTCTTAAATCTAGGCTAATAACTCTGTTCAAGGGTTCACACTACTGACTGGGTCTCAGCCAGTTTTTACAAAGGTTTTTCCGGCAGGCGGAAGCGACACACACTTAATATATCACTACTTTACTCATGGCATTGTGCTACTGTTACAACGGCTTCACAGGCTGTGAAAAAATATAAAAACCCTCTTATCTGACTATTTCTGCCACCTCCCTTTTATACAGGCAGTGTTGGAAAAAATAAAAGTATTGTATATTCTGGAAATATACACACCCTATTCTTATCTGAAGTTAGTTCACTCAGATACAGGCATCTGGCATTTCTTTTCACCTAGGATGTCCTGCACTTATTTCTCACTGCACAGATGTGGCTTCTCAAACATTGTAAGGTTACACAGATAAACAATTAAAACACTTTGTCGCACGTTTAGTTCCATGGTTAGGTAGTGCCTGCCGTCCTCCCTTTCTCTCACAGCATTTGACATGAGAAAAACAGGCTTCCCTCATGTCACACAGTCTGTTATTGTTGTAGTCGGATCAGTTCGCGAGTTCTGTACTGGCGAAGATCCCTGTAGAAGCCGGGTTCTTCCCGGGCTCTGCACATGCGCCAAGGTTGCACACGCCTGGCTTCGATCCCCGTCGGACTAGGGGGCATGTTTCCCCGCACTGGATCCCTGACAGCGTGCGGGGAAGAAGTCTGTGTTGCCATCCTATCGCCCAGCAGCTTTGAAGCTGCCACCCCGGAATTTGTAGCTGGCTCGGCTGCTGGCATCCCGTACTTCCTCGCCTGTAGGATTTGGTCTCCGGTTCGTTGCTCTGCTGGTGCAGATTCGTCTTGGGGTCGCACCATTTTCCCTGTTACTTCACTTGCGCTTTCTTTCTCTTCCTCGTTTATTTTCGGCATCCATCCGTCGCTTTGCCCTCCCTTCTTTCGGCTGTATTCCCCTTTTCCCATGCCCCCCTGTTCGCTTTTGCTCGCCCGTCCGCTTTTGCCCGTTTCTCCTTCGCTCATACATTCTCCTTCCCTCGCCTGTTCGCTTCCGCTCACTCGTTCTTCGCGCGTATATTCTCCCTCACTCGGCTGTCGGCTTTCTCTTGTTGCGTCTGGTGCCTGTTTATTTTCCGGCCGATAAGTGGCTGTGGTTTCTAGCTCGTTTATCAGCAGGTGCTGGGGCCCCTGTACCTTTGAGACACTGCGATAGCGCGGAGGGGCAATAGCCAGCTTATTGTTTTGACTCCTTATCGCCGCGCCCTGACTCACCATTCTGTGACCTAGTGACCCAATGCGGGTTTCCTCTGGGCTCTCACTTATAATTACTGTGAAACCATTGATGTAGGGTATCTTAAAGGGCGTATCTGGTTCTGTGGCACCTTTCGCATATTTCACCTCTCCTTCTCAGCCCAATATACATTTCCCTGTCTGTCGACTACTATATATGGCCCTCGCCTCTTAGGTGCAAATCCTGGTCAGAATTTCTCACTCGCTCTGCTTAAAGGATGGTTGCGTATTAATATGTGACTACCCTCGGGCAAGTGGTGTCTGGTGGTCGCTTGTTTGGGGTATTTCCGCCGGATATACCATTGTTGGTTTCTCTGAGCTGCTCCAGTTCTTCATATAGCCTCTCTGTATATTTCTTCAGGGGCAGGAAGTTCTGTAGGTTTTGTTTCCCACTGCCATTCTCCAGGTCTGCCGAGATTGTATCCCAGTATTAGGTGGCTGGGAGAAGTTCCAATGGCGTCATTGTGCCGACGTCGCAGTGTATACAGGATCTCAGGTAGCTGTATGTCCCACTGAGTATGATTCGTGCCCATTCTAATACGCATATTCTTCTTTAATTCTTGATTCCGGCGTTCGGTACGGTTGGCCTGTGGGTGGTAAGCTGGAGTCGTCCAGTTTTCCCCCCCCCATGTCTCACAGGCTTTTGGTTATTTTACCCCTGTAAACTAGGGTCCATTGTCGGTTAGCACACATTTCGGGCACCCCCATCGTGGAAATACCTATCGCTCCATTTGCCGGATAATTGTGTTGGCCTCCTGGTTGGGTAATGGGAACACCTCTGTCCACCTGGAGAAAGGATCGGTCACAACTAGGAGGTATCTCTTTCCTCGTTGTGTGTGTGGGTAGGGACCCATTATATCGAAGTCGATGTGTGTCCATGGCGTTTTCGCCCGACGGGGTGTGTATTGTACCTTTGCTTAAGGGTAGGCCTTATTTTCATAACAAGTCTGACACCTGGCGACGTATGCTCTCTCATATCGACTAATATCTTACCATGTATATGTGTTGGTCAGGGCCCTTAAGGTCTCGTGAAAACCCGGATGTCCTGCATGGGGGTGGTCATGGTGGTGTTCACAGATCCTTACTCTTAGCTCGTGGGGACCCAGATTTTCCATTAATATGCTTGTGTGTGTGGTCTCGCCCTAATTATGCCATCTCTTCCCTCGTACTGTTCTGGAAACCTCCCCATTAACTCCTGTAATTTGGGGACGGCCTGCTGTTGGTCTGGTAACAGATTTTTCTTTTCGTGGAACTTTACTAGCTGTTGTTCAACGTCATCTGGCCAAGGGATCTTTGGGGGAAGAGGGGGGCAGCATTCGCTCCCAGTCGTCGGTTTCTGTCTCTTTGTTGGGACCTTGTGGTCGACATGATAAGGCATCGGGCAGCTCGTTGTTCGAGCCTAGACAATGCTCGATGGTGAAGGACAATTCCATTAACAATAACGCCCACCTACCCAATTTGGCTTTCTCGTCACTTTTGGTTTTCAGCCATGTAAGGGCCTTATAATCGTCCTGAGAATGAATGGTCGGTCCTCAAGGTAAAAGCGTTTATTGCGGACAGCCCAAATAAACGCCAAGCACTCCTGCTCATTGCTGTGGTTGCGGCATTGTGTCTCGTTTAGCATGGTACTTGCATACGCGATAATTCGTCGCTGGTTCTGTGACTGCTCCTGGTATAGGACAACGCCCATTCCGGCTCCACTTGCGTCGGTCTGTAAAATTAGGGTTTAATTCTGGCATAGGCCTGTATAGCATGGTTATGTCGCCTTATCGCGCCATTAGTATTCGAAATGCTTCTTCGTGTCTCTCTGTCCACTTCCAGTGATATGGTTTTGAGTATGAGACCATTGGGGGGAGCCATAATAGGGGCGACATCTGCTATAAACTCTCTGAGCCAATAACATAACCCCACAATATGTTTCAACCTTCTCCTGTTAGCTGCTGCTCTAGCCTCCTGAATATCTCTCACTTTCTTGGGCTTTTGATAATTCCCATCTGAGGTAATTATGTGCCCGAAGTATTTTACTCGGGTCTTCCCGAAGTGACACTTCTCCAGTCTGCACGTGAGTCCATGGAGTTCAAAGCGCTCCAGGACTTTTTGCAAGTGCACCTGATGTTCTTCCCATGTGCACGAATATACAATGACATTGTCTAGGTATGCTAGGCAAAATTGCCCGCTATAGCCCGTCAAAACTACTGCTGACATCAGTCTTTGGAAAGTAGCAGGTGCATTCTTCAAACCGAAGGGCATTACCCGAAACTGCAGGGTTTCACCTTCTGGGGTTGTAAACACCGTATATTTCCTGGATCCTGGGTGTACCGGGATTTGCTAGTATCCACTGCGCATGTCTAGTGTAGAGAATATACGTGCGTCCCCTAGGTCTCGGAGCATATTAGCCAGGTTTATAGTTGGGGGTGCTATAGAGTGTGTGATATTGTTTAAGGCCTGGTAGTTCACAATAAAGCCAAGTTCTCCATCTTTCTTTGGCACAAACACCACTCTGGCATTATATGGTGAGTCAGTTTGCTCCACTATTCCTTGAGATTTCATCTCGGCTACCTGGTCTAAAATTATTTGCCTACTGTAGGCAGACGGGTTACCTGGTCGGCAATATATGGGGCGAGCATCAGTTACGCAGATTTCATGTTGAATGGCCGGGGCCTGATTTAATCTGCCGGTATGATCAAATACGGCTACTTGAGCGTTGAGTATCCGCAATAATGTCCTCAGTTGGTCAGCCCCGAGTTGGTGGTTTACCTCTTCATTACAAATTTCTTGAAATTTGTGTGTGTTTATTAGGGCTTCCAAGTTAATGTCCATCCTATCCTGCTTGCCCAAATATAGGCGCTGTTGTCCACAGTCGATTATGCAATTTTGGATTGTTAGGCTATGTTATCCGATGATAATCTCCTCCACTATATGAGTTGCGCAAAAAATTCCGTTTGGACTGTTTTTACCTCTGTGGACACTGGTAATGTAATAACTCTGTCTATGGTCAGTTGTGACTTAGACTGGGCCATTTGAATTATTCTGGAGATTTTTTATCTGGCTTTTCTGTTCGGGTGTTAGCAGCTGGCTTTTAATGAAATTGCCTTTTGCGGCCATGTCCAGTACTGCCTTAATATCCTGGTTATTTATGCGGACTCCTATCCAAGGTGCGTGTGTACCCGGCATCAGATAGCTTAATGTTAAAGTTGGTTCCACCCTTTGAATTATGCTGGGGCTGACGGGCTACTCTGTGTCCCGGCGGCGGCATTTCCCGAATCCCTCTTTCCTCCCTGATGGTTCCCCTTCCCTATGCCGAGGGTGCCAGCCATGGTGTCTTTTTCCTTAGCGGTTGCTAGGCGGGTTCTCACTGTGGGACAGTCTCGGTGCAAGTGTCTCTCGGGGCAATACCAACACTTAGGTGGCAAGTATTGTCCTTCTGCGCTTCTAGCAGGTCTGTTATTCTCTGCTGTTTGCGCTGCATGTACGGGAGGCAGGCGGGGCGGAAGGTTTCTTTTCTCCTGTTCTTCGTAATCTAGTTCTGCTTCTATTGCTCTCTGCACCAGCCCCTCTTTGCCCATCGCCCGAGGGTGACGGAGGGCACTTCTTATCGCTGGTAACATTAACTTGGTAATGATACGCACTCCCTCTACCTCCGTGCTTTCTGGAGCGATACAAGAATACATTTGCGCTTTTCGTCTAATAAAAATCTCTGATTCTTCCTGCCTTTGTTGTTTGTGTGTGTAGAAGTCTGTTGGTAAGGCGGTCAGAACTTCTTCTCCTGTGAACTTATTGTTAAGGCGTGTTGCGAACGGCTCCCAGCTCGTCACAAACTCACCATATTTGTTTCACCAGATAAGGGCCGCGCCTTTTAACTGCTCCAGTGCCTTCAGCTCCCACCGTTTATTAGGAATCCCACCGGACTTGAATTTGTGTTCACAATTATTTAGAAAATATACAGGATCTTCATGAAGCCTGCCTGAAAATTCGGGCAGTGCTATTTGTTCGGGTATTCTACGTGTCTGTTCTACGTGGCTAGCGGGGGTTCGGTCCGGGGGTTAAAAGTGTTCCCTTCCTTCTCGGTTTTGGTGCGTCCTTTGCTCCCATCATTTCCAG
The DNA here is from genome assembly GCA_002778355.1 of Clitarchus hookeri. NCBI lineage: Eukaryota > Metazoa > Arthropoda > Insecta > Phasmatodea > Phasmatidae > Clitarchus > Clitarchus hookeri. Next base: position 111,312 of record NQII01003603.1, on the reverse strand, counting down.
CAGTTGTATTGGGTGCCTTCCGTCGGTTGGAATGTGTGGGGCCAACCGATACACTTATTGAAATAGTGCTGTGAACAGAGGCTGCACCGGACTCTGTATAGTCCTGTCCTGCTACAAAATGGAATACTGCATGGCTCTAGTTGAGGAATTTTGTCTTTGCTTTCCCCATCCCTCGTCCTTATGTTCTCTAGTAGGGTTCCTTCGTCTCTCGCCTCCCTTCACTCCGGTGTCTTGCTGATACGCGTATCCTCCATACTTTTTGCCTGCCGCCTATAGGTAATCCCTATTTTGCCGGCCTAGTAACCTTGCCTCCTCTAGTACGAATTGGTCACTGGGCGCCCAAGGGTTTGATGAGACTTCCTTAAGTCTTTGGTTCATCCTGACTAGCTCGGAAATCCGGTACCGGTGAGACCCCTTTTCTCGGGTATAAGGGTATAGTCTGGTGCTTGATACTTTCTTTACAGATGTATCTACGCCCCACTGTTGGGAAGCCAATTTAACTTGACGCTATTTGGTTGGGGAAGCCAATGTAACTTGCGCTTTACCCCATCTGTGGAGAATGCAGGATGACTTATAGTGTCGTAGTTAATTCCTCCCGGCATAGACTCTATGATTCCTAGAAGGTTAAAGGATTTTCAATAAGAAAATCTTTTGCTGTTTCATTTTAGACGAATATATTGTCTCGAGTTTGAAAAAAAAAAACAACATACAGCAACACTTCCGAGGTGTGGTATTCTATTCTGGCTACTCGTATTAACGGTGTACGACTTCGTGGTGGAGGGGGCCTTCTCTGGACGGTAACTGTATTCTTATCTGAGCTGTGGTTGCTGGTAAGCTGTAATCTGGGGATGAGCTCCGGCGAAGTGGTAGGCCTTGGGCAAAGGCCCGCAGTGGTGTCGTCTCACTGGATGGCTGTCCGCTCGTGCTCACGTCTTCTCGCGATTCCTTGACGCAACTCTTCCCTCGGCGCGGTGGTAAAGAACTGAACCCCACCTTTCCCCGCAAGGAAGTTTATATACTCCCTACCTTCCTTCCCTAATTGTCGGCACGTGTCGCCTTGTTGGGGGAGGGGGTGGTGGGATGAAAACAGAACAATGCCTTTCACAAAACGTGCCCTGGTTCCATAAGATTGGGGGGTGGGGGAAGTTGGCACCTTGCTCCTAGCTTACTCGGTCAACTATTTCTCAGCGGTGCATGTTTTCTGATTTTCTGCGAAATACACATGATTATTTTGTGATATCTCGGCACTCAACTGATCTCACTGGCTTGCTAGAGGTGCTCTTGCTTGGCTCTGCGATTTCCCCCGCTTCTATGTCTGTACATAGCACTATCCGGGTGCTCCGGCGATATGCCAGCTCTAACTCGGCACAACCTTGACACGTGTAACTGCGATCCGTTCTGTTCGTTCACCTGCCTCGTGACACGTGTCAACTGGTAGGCGCTCGCGAAGGGGGTCAGCGAGGCTTCTATTCAAAAGCGTTACACGACAAAGTTATACGATGTCTTGCCCTGAGATTGTTCAATTACTTTTCCGTTTTAAATAACAGAACTATCTACATCACATTTGAAGCAGAATAATAAATTCATGTAACTATGTAGACCTCTATCACCAACCACATTATGGTAAAATATTGAAATAGACAGAGCGAAAACTCGTTGGGGTAGTTTGGACTAATGCCATGGCCGTAATATTAAAATTTTTCAGATTTATCTAATCCTCTTGATTCTTTGAATGAATGAAAAAAAAAATGAGTTGGAAATTTAAACATTAATGTAAAATGAAATTTCTATATTTGAAAATTACTATTTTACAACAATATAATCACGTTTGTCTGTGTTACTGTTGATGAATAGGAACACCAAAGACATTATGTAACGCAGTTTATTGAATTCGGCCATATAAGACCATGGATAAGATATTAAATTAGTAGTTAAAAACCTACTTTTAGTATAAAAATATATCGTAGAAGTTGATCAAACTTTTCTTGATCCATTCAATTTTGAGAGACATAACCTTGCAGGTACATCAGTGCTTTAAATAATTCAAATTAACGTTTGAAAATTGAAAATAATTTTGTTTTGGTAACCACTGTTTATTTATAATGCATATACTTATTAATTTTGTAATGTTGATTCTATGGGTCCAGTCCATAAATATTCAATATACACTTTTTCTTCTTTTTTTTTTTACTTTGCATCTACAGCGTGGATTTTTCTTATTTGCTATTTGACGCATTGATGGAAGCGAACCTCTTATTAGTGGAAATTTGACGAGTGAACGGTACAGAACTTTGGGACTTGGACTGTAAGGCCAGAATACCTAGATTAATTTAAGAACGGCTTTAGAATGACTGGAAGGTGACATGCACTGAGGAAACAAATACAGAAAACTTCTGCCTGGAACAGCTAAAATGCTAATACAAAGCATACAAAATTAAATTAAATATTAATCTCTGATACTGGTGGGGACTAAACTACATGGTGCGGAAACAAAAATTAAGAAAATTTCAGCTGCCATAAAAAATAGAAATCATAAGAGATGCCGAAGAGATGACAATGACAAATTATAGGGGACATAGATAAATGGTAATGTTAGGTATGAAAGTGTCGATAAATCTCGTCTGGGATACTGGGAAGTACTCAATTTGGACAGTTTAGTTCCATGGTTACCAGACAAACTACAGAACGCATTGTTTGCGGAAAGGGACAAATGTGCAAGTTCAGGGGCATATGAAGAGGCCATAAACATGGTAAAGGTAGACTGGAGCACACAAGATAACAAAAAACTATATTAACGTTTGTTCAACCAAGCTGTTTGTACCTTAACAATTTAAGTTTTAAGTTCTTGAATGATTCGCATTGACTAATTGCACCAATATTTTCCAGGAATTGTGATGCAAAAAAAAAAAACACATAAAATTTTGTGGGAAAATTGAAACCATGACTGCCCAAATGCAAGCCATTCATGCTATGCTACAAGCCCAGATAACCATAGTGGGAGAACATAAAATTTGTAATCGGATGAAAATAACAACACAGCCAGATTATTCTGATAGAGACGGTTCTACATCTAATACATAATGAAATTGACAACCTTACATAGGTGAGCAGGTGTTTGAAAAATGCGAGCGCCAGTACGTTCAAGACCGTGTCGAGTACTGTACCAGGGGCATGGAGTTGTATTTTAAGATAATCATACTAATTAAATTACCACACAATGGGAAGAGCGCATCGCCAGACACAAGACGCACTGAACACCGGATGCAGGTGACCTATTGGTAAGTTTACTTGTATTGTTGCGAGTCTTTAGGTAGCTCACTGAAATTCTACGAGCTGTAGTCCGAATGGGAAAACAAACTAAAGGAGAAAAATGGGAACGTTTCCGAAGTGGAACAAAGCAGCCCTTGAAATTTTCATCACAAATGGTAGAAGTCCAACTTATGAAGACGGAAAACCGACACCGTAAATTATTAGAGAATAGAGAGATTACGATACTGGTTATATTACATACTTTATCGATTGGTAGAATGCTGGAAATTAAATACAAAACATACATCCTTTAACTTTACAGTCAGAATAGCGTATATATCATTCGTAACATGCAGCTGTTCATTGAAGCTATGTCTGGAGCAGTACATAGGTGATAATATTTCATCTAACGGGGTAATCCTGAGTTTGTCAAAAACTTAGTTTAAAAACAACGCATCAATTAATTGATTATTCCAGTTTTAAAGGTTACTCAGTAATGTATGATAGCTTACGTAGTAGGATACCAAGAATAAATTGGGCGGGGGATGGGGTAGTGTAGGCTGAAGTTGTGTGTTTCACTCCCAGATAACGGTAAGCGATGTTATATGCTTAGATGCAAAGCTTCCTCTATCTCGTTTTTAATGAGTACAGCGGTCTTCCAAAAGTCTTTCCTTGTGGCTAAACATTTCCTTATCAAAGGTCTAATAACACTGAGTCGCATAATGAATTTTTCTACTTTTTGATGATAGGTTAATCGGAGTGGGTTGTAGTCACCTTGAAAGAAAGGAAATTTTTATCACGGTGCGTTGACATAAACGATAAAATACTTGTGATAAGTCATACTGTAATCACTATAATTCGTTGAATCAAGTTTGACAATATGTAGAGTAGTACACTGTTGGCACATACAAACGTTTATCTGTGTCATTCTTCCCGAAAGAAGGGTACTCAAGTAAATATTGTCGGGCCACTGACTGACTAGAACGAACTTAAGAACTAGCGTTTGTTACTAGCTACCGACGATATGGCTCATAAAAAGCAATACTGATTTAATTTTAAGTAAGTTTGTCTTCATTTGTCATGGCACCTCACAGCTTGGCATATTTTTTGAGACTGGCGAGGGACGAATAAGCCAGTTTGTTTTGCTCATCCACAACCTTATTTCATCTAATACGTGCTCATACGGATATCAAATGAGATTGTTCCGAATTTTCCCCAAATAATACGTATTTGCACTATTTGTGGAAGAACAAAAGATTTACCCGAAAGTTAAAATAATCTACGTTCCATTCAGGCATAATTAGATATCGCTCATTTTTTTTTTAAAGCAGCAAGCACTGCACGTAAGTTTTTACGTGCTGGCGTTAGATGTAAGGCCGAGAAGCGCTCTTCTGCTTCTTGGAATGGGAGGTGACAAAACTACACTTTTTTCCTTGTGCGCTCTGTAAACTGGAAACTGNGGGAGGTGACAAAACTACACTTTTTTCCTTGTGCGCTCTGTAAACTGGAAACTGCTAACAAAGAAACCTTAACACGCGAAGCTACACGATTCTCTCTCACTTCCTTCGTCACTGTTAATTCTAGAGTATTAGTAAATCTAAACCAATTTCAGAACACTAAGGACAGTATTTGGTGCAAGATGGATTTTGCACATACTGTGTTCGTGCACGGTAGAAAATACGATTTTGATTTGAAAAGAGTGAACTTATAATATCTTCATAATTTATTTACAAAACTGCAATTGTACCTACTATTAGGTAGATAACTAAAACATAAGTTAGGCCTACTAGCCTGCATTCAAGAGTAGCGACAAACAGAATACAACAGATTTTTAAGTTAATGTAATCAGTTCTTTTGAAATAAGGAAATATCAAAATAGTATGGACTTAAGTTCTCATGAATACTGTTTGGTTAAGTTAAACAAAGGTTACACACGAATCGCATAAATTACGTCCACGATTTGTTATAAATATAGCTCAGATTTTATAAATTATAAAATTTGAATAATTCTGGTACTAACAGAGAAAAAAACACGGAAATTTTAGTTTCAAAACATTACTGGCGATAGTGTGAGCCGCCGTTTTACTGTAAAAACCCGAACTTAAGTGAAATTCCTGTCAGCATTTCATGATCGTGTGATGAAATCGTTTGTGAAGAGCGTTCGAAATTGAAATATGGCCTATAAACTGTTAAAATGTTTTTCCTTTATTTCACATAAAAGTGCCGATAAATTCTCCAGAACTCTCCGTAAAATTAGCGACACATTTATTTGCCAATAACGGACTTTCTGTAACTTGTTATCACTTCGCGGAACATTTCCATAATTTTTGTTGTTATGGACCATTCACGAGTACTTCCATCTTTTCCGAAGCCCTGCTTAATTTCTGCTTCCTGTTTATTCCTCCGTCTCATGCAAACAAAGCTTAGTCAAGTATATAGAATGACACCATAGGGACAACNTCTGCTTCCTGTTTATTCCTCCGTCTCATGCAAACAAAGCTTAGTCAAGTATATAGAATGACACCATAGGGACAACTCACGTATTCGTGCCTACCTAGTGTAATATTATTTTGCATGAAAAGTATTTCTTACTAGGTATTACTAACACACATTTTCTCTCCCTGTTTAAATTTGTAACAATTTTAATAGTAAAATATTATAATTTGTAAATAAAAAATTGTAACATTTTAATAAATTATAAGTAAGGTATCTTTATTTTACTACAAGAATGAAACACTTGTTATGGATTACATATTTAGGAAACAAGCAAACACGTCATANAGGTATCTTTATTTTACTACAAGAATGAAACACTTGTTATGGATTACATATTTAGGAAACAAGCAAACACGTCATACATGGGGTGATTTTTCCAAAGTTTTTTTCAAAAAGTGTGAAGAAACCAAGAATAGACTATATGTCGTCTGTAAATACGTCCTGTTTAAAAATGAGTTCACGAAAAAAATACTATGAAAATACGGAGATACTCATAATTTTTCATTTCCAGAGTTTAGCTCAGTTTTCCGACATTAAAAATCGCGTTTCTTTATATAAACTGTATGTTTCCGTAAAATGTTCAGTGAATAAACTTTAATCGTGTAATCCAGGTGGTGCATGGTACCTAGTGTAATATGGGTACTGTGTGGATCGCGAACTGAGCATTTAGAACATCCGCGATAAAGTCGTCTCCAATGTAAGGCTATCAATATTGATAGCGGTCATCGATGGTNACTGAGCATTTAGAACATCCGCGATAAAGTCGTCTCCAATGTAAGGCTATCAATATTGATAGCGGTCATCGATGGTTAATAGTGTTGGAACGTCAAGAGATTATATTTACCGTCTAACCTTTGATTTTTCTTTTAATAGGTTGTATTTATCTATTTCAGAGTTATGTTATCCGTGTGTTAGTAACTGCAAGTAATTCGTGACAATATCCCGTTAGGTAGATTATAGAAATATAGTGTGCCTTGGTTCTACCATCTAAGGCAGTGTTTCTAGTTCAGATTGTACGGGGTTAGTGGGTGACTGTCGCACGCACCGAATCTGTGCCACAAAATTTTTGTTTAACCTTCAGCTGTCCATTGTTGCTTGAAGCGTAGAGACTCAATAAAAGATTATGGAGCCATTCATTAATTTCTACTTTGCGACCAGCAATTATTAGTTTTTGCGCTCTGCCTCTTACGAAATTTTACACCCACGCATTATGGGTAGCAAGATCGTATTTTAGTGCAACAAGAGGGCCATTTGTTGAACACGTGAATGGAAATGTGTTTCGAGCTCCTGCACCTCAATAACGTGTGAACTTCTCCGTGTCAAAATATTTATTATCATACGAGAAATTCTTTGAAGTGGAGTCTTAGTTCACCGATGAACTAGCCAAATTTAATTTCTGCGTCTACTATTAGGGAGTATTACTCGCAAGACTTATTTTATTTGTTCTAATAAACTATTAATAACTGAATTTAAAAAAAATTAGTACATAACGATTAAGATAAACCTTCGACATGTAATTCATAAAAAAGTGTCAGGTGTACGTAACTTCGAGAGCAACGAATAATTTCACAAAATTACGACCAACACTCCCAATTCATCTGTTCGGTAGTCAGCGGTTGAACTCACTTTTGACTTCATGATAAATATGTTGGTCACGCGGTCATGTTGTATCATGAAACGAAGTGTCCTGCTCCAGCTGTGGCAAGATCTATTTCTGTGTAGAATATCCGGGTAAAGATGCCATTGATCCTTTCATTAAAGAAGGGGCAATGCATGTTCTCGAGAATGATGTCTCAACTTATCTCCACTTGGGAGTCGCGCTTGTGCTTAGAGGTGTCATGCGCATTTTGAGACCCCAGATTCAGACTTTGAGTTTGTTTACCATGGTTTCATCACCAAACACAAAAGAGAGTAGGAAACCATTGGTTTTTATGTGTTCGAACACTTTTCTTGAAAGAAGGTCGCCGGAACTCATAGGCAGTTGTAAGGAATGCAAGTAGTCAGGAATTGCGTCGCAACAGTTTGCAACGAATTTTCTTCCAGTTTTCTGTGAGATTTTCATTTACCTGCTACTTTTAACGTATTTGTGAGGACGTTATGACAAAATAGGTATGTCCTGACGTCTCGTAGACGTGAGGCTATTAAAGACAGAGTAAGTTGCTCAGAGAAGTAGGAACGAGGAAGGAATCAGCCATGATTTGCAGTAAGGAACCATTCCATTATTCGCCTGGAGTGATTTCGGGAAACCATGGGAAACTTAAATCAGAATGGCTTGGCTGGAACTCGAGCCTAGGTCCTTTTGAATGCGAGTCCTTTGCGTGAAAATTGCATGGACGTGCTCCCCTGATTCTTCCCTTAAGGCAGAACACCATGTGACTATCTCTTGTGTATGTTAGTCCCTGTCCTTAAAATAAAAGCAATTTTACCCGATGCACGTCCACTGTGTGGAAAAACATTAGTAATGTTTGTTCGGGATTAACGTTTTACAATAAATAATAAAAAAAACTGGTGGAAATGTAAATCCAAGAATAATACTCTCATGTCTTCGATGTATGTTGTAAATCACAATCCACCCCTAGTGGCGGACAGGGTTACTAACCAGCAGAGGTGCCAACTAATTTTGAAGTTTCTCCTTGACTTTGCTACTGCTGTTATGGTAGTGTTGGGTCCTTGGTAGTGTTGGGTCCTTGGCGCTTTTTGTGGGTTTGTTGCCACTAGTAGTATATTTTTTCCTATAATTTCAGTTGTTACATGTATTATTTATTAACGCATCTGCGTTTTGCCGACTGACTAAACGAAGTTCGCAGTAGTTTGTATGATAAAGTAACTAAGAGTTTAGGAAAACGCATCTTTATTTACCTGGAAAAGCCGCCTTTTTTAGTTAGGCATAACTACAAAGGAAATATATAATTGATCTAAATACAAACTTAAAATTCATTTTTAGCTGTTAAATGTATTGTTTCATTTGGAATAAATAAAGAGTAACATTAAAGGAGAAATCATTCTTTTATGAAAATACATGTATCTAGTATTTCCTAAGAAGGGTGTAAAATTACATTTTATTAATGACAAATGTAGGACACTGCAAAACTGAATTCAAAATATCTTCTAGATTCAGGATTTTGTTTTGCAGAAAAGTACATGTATATATTACCATTTTACAACTTTCAGAGTAAATTAAAATACTCACATAAAATATTTGTTTTTCACTGATGAAATGTAAGGTTTTAAGAAAAATATTTCCTTATATTGAAAATTAATATGTACATTGTTTTGGTAGAATTAAGTTTGTCAACGAAATTTTCGTATTTTGCTAAGGTTATTAGCATTGCTCTAATTGGTTATTGCATGCAATTTCAGGAAAGTAAATCAAAGATAAGACCTTAGCCATACGTTGATGTTTTCTCTACTGACATCTTGATTTCCATAAATTGGGTGCACATCTCCACCCATATACTATTCCCTAGTACATAAAAACTTTCCAGAGTATTTGGAAGAGTTCACGAGATATTTTTCCCAGCCTATCCTTCTGTAAAGCTGTTTGTTTGCTGAATGGAGAGACTGAACGAGCATACAAATATTCTCTTTTAACAGCCCGATTTTTAAAAGTACTGTGATGAATTTTTGGAAATACATATCACATTATTAAATCATTGTGCATGATATATTACAATTTTTTTAACTTCCTGTTTTCTAAATCTTAATTAAAGGTAAGTAAGTCACATCATATATAAGAATATTACCTACGTTATTTGTACTGGAAACCCCACATGGTAAAAAATTGATTAATACTCTGAATTCGTTACAAGTTATTTTTATACTTGAGCTAAGTAAATGAGTTAATATGTGTTCCAGTTTTCTAGAAACATGATAGGAGTTACTGAAAAAAAATTATGCTATTACCTTACGTTAGAAAACGACGGAAGTTAAATTTGGTACCGTTAAGTTAATCACTGCAGCTTTCTTAGTTACCAGCATTGTAAGTTCCATAATTTTTTTGGTTTAAAATATGAAAAATTTTAGCTTTGGCACTTGCCGTGTTTTCCACAGCTAGTTTCCAATTACTCTGGTTGGAACAGAAGACATGTCCTGACGGAAATAGATTCCTTCATATAACGGCCGCGACGCAATATGTGCTACATTGACAGTATAGATCTGCCATACTCAACCTTTTTTTTATAGGGGTCACAAATACCGTTCAGTCATAGTATCGCGGGCCGCAAGTAAAAATTGTTTAGGTGTAAGTAAATAAAAAACTTAATTTTAACATAAAACCATGTATTCACTTTTTATAAACATTAATATTTTAGGCTTTAACAAATATAGTTTATTTAAACGTTTAAATGCGATTTTTGATACTGTGAACACTTTTTCAAAACTTTATCAAGATCTGGCTTGTTGCTGCTTGCTAACCTTATCACATCATCCAGATGAGAGTCTGTAAGTTTGTTTCTGTACACATTCTTTGTGTACTTCATTTTTGAAAAAGACGATTCGCACACGTATGTCGACCCAAAGAATGTTAATAGGATTTGAGCACTCCTTTGGACGCTTTTATATTTTTGGGGAATAATGCTCCAAAATTCCACATACTCCTTTTTTCCCCTTTTTTCTTTAAACAAAATTTCTAGGTGGGTGTCGTTTTTAAAATCAATGAATTCATATAGCAACTCTGGGTAATTACAATTCAAAATTGAAGCCAGTTCTGAGATAGTGGTTGTTTCTAAATGCCATGGATTTTCTACAAGCATCAAACATTTTTTAATTTTTCTTAGGTCTTGAAACCTTTTATGAAATTCATCTAATAGTGCAGTTATATAATTTGAAATTGTAGAGCAGTTTTCCTCAAAAATGTCGATACCGTCCGCTGTTATCTTAATTATAGTTGGAAAATTGTGCAGCTGTTTGTTCTGTAGTTCTTCATGATAAAGTTTTAGCTTTTCCTCAAAAGCAAATACTTTATTCGCCATCTGTGAGACTATGTTATTTTCACCTTGTAAACTCCGATTGAGGCTATTTAGTTTTTCTGTAATATCACATAGAAAGGCTAAAAGACACCACCATCCATCATTTAGTAACTCAGGGTACACTTTATTATTTTGCTCTAAAAACAGTATTATTTCATGGCGTAAAGAAAAAAAACCTTTCTAAAAATTTCCTCTACTAAGCCATCGCACTGAGGTATGTAAAAGGACATCATTATACTCGCTTCCCAGTTCTTCCAAAAGACTTTTAAATTTTCTGTGGTTCAATTCTCTTGCTCGTATGTAATTGACAATATTGATAACCGTCTTCATCACAGCTTCAATTTCTGGATTTACAACACGTGCCGCCAAGTTTTCTTGATGGATAATGCAATGAAATGTAATTAAATTTGTTAAATTATATTCTTTCTTAGACAACGTAAGAAATCCATTTTCGGATCCAGTCATTGAAGGACAGCCATCGGTGCAAACGCACGCAATTTTTTGTATATCAATTTTATTCTGCTCTAAACAATTGCAAATAGTATCAAGGTAAACTGTGCCTCGGGTTTGACCTTTCATTGGAAGAAATTTCAAAAAACCTTCAAAGATTAAATTATGTTCTGTACAATATCTAACAAACACCGAGCATTGCGATGTTGCTGAAACGTCGGTACTGGAATCGAAAGCCAAGCTAAAAAACTTGCAGTTTGTAAGGTTTTCTAATAAGTTATCGTAGATGAATTTTGAAATGTCTTCAATACGCCTTATACAGGTTGAATCGAAGAGTTGTAGTTTTTTTATATTAGACAATATTTGTATTTTGTTGCTGAATTTATCAAAAAGTGCATTGGCCCCACTAATAAAGCATTCTTTTACAATTTCTGCATCGGTGAATTGTTTAATATGCTTACCAAGAATGTAACAAATTTGATATGATGCCATGGTTACCGCGGAGTCTTTTGATATGCCACGGACATAACATTTTGCTGATGTTGCAATGACTTCTTAAAAAAACTCAATTTCTCACTTCTTAAAGACGATCCAGAAGGAAACGTTTCGTTGAACGATTTGTGTTTTGTGTTAAAATGACGAGAAATATTGTATTTCTTTAACATAACACTTTCTCGGCATATCAAACAAGTAGCTGCATTGTTTTTGTTAGGAACAACAAAATATTCCGTTTCCCACTCGTCTTGAAACAATCTGTTTTCATCACATATTTTTCTTTTATACTTAGAAGACACTCCTGACATTATTTTGATAGAAAAATAACTATTTTACACTTAACAAAACCAATTAACTGCAATTACCAGGCGAACTTTGATAATTTGTGTGTGTCATGTAAACAAATTTAAAACAAGTGACGACAAATAAGGCAAGACGTAGGTACAGAAGTGTGAAAGCAAAAGGGGAATTCCCGCCGCTGGCTGTCTCGCTCGCGCAACCCGCAACTCTGAGTTGTGCGAGATAATAAGAGAGATTGCTATATCCCAACACTGCGCGCACCGCTGTAGGGATTTATGTACTTATAGCGCCCATAGATTCTCTGATGAGCGCGCAATTTAAAATGCTTGGCAATTTGATAACTTCAGGTGGGCCAATCACAAAAGCTCGGCGGGCCACATGCGGCCCGCGGTCCGCAGGTTGAGAATACGGGTATAGATGGATCTTCACTGTAGATATATTGGGAAACCGTAAGGTGATATACGCAAACTTTGTTTGGGAAACATAATAATTCTTTACTTGCAAGACCCAATTACCACACTCTAGAGTAAAATCCACTTAAATAGCAGTGAAAAATCATTCACATTTATGCGAAATCACAGTACGGTGTGGGTATCACATCACCCTTGCATTGTCTCAACAGCTCGAAAGGAGGTTGAAACAAAACGTGACGCAATGCTGGACAGCTTGTACAACTTATACTCTTTAATGCAAGCATAAAACTAACCAATACAAATTATATTTAAGGCGGAAAACTATAAAACATAATTATCAAATAATTACAATTGGTAAGTCCGTCACAAGATGAAATACAAAAATTGTAATGCTTTAACAAAGCAACAAAAGAAATTCTACTCATAGTATGCTTTAAATCACACAAAAATAAATAGGCAATCTAATAAAATAACTGCTTAATCTGTTAAACTAAATTATTATTATAAAGAGCTCCAGAAAATTGTGATAGTTAAATAACCAATTAATTATAATAAAATTAATTGGTTAAGTTGCTCTTGGAATGGTAATAAAGCTTAGGATGACAATAAGAAATGTTCCAATAAGCAATTATATAGTTATTTTAAGTCTTAAACTTGTATGTATCTTACATAACTACTGGTTAATTTTTCGTATTCTTTTTAATTTGTAAAGTTGTAGTCACTTACTGACCCATTCTGTGTATAATTTCGCCGCGTTTTAAAGTATAGTGCACTGATCTGTCATGGTACACTCTAAAAAATGTTTGTACTTTTACAAATAATATGGTTGTACCGCAGTTGCCAAGGAAATTCCTTGTAGAACTACAAACAGTTTTATTGTAAAATCTGCAAAACATGTATCAATAATATTACAAATGATAGGCACATACTATTGAGAAATGGATATAAAATTTTGTTTTTTTCATAGAAAACCAGTGTAATGAATTTATAACAAAAGTAAGGAAAAATTTACTTCAAAATATTATTCAGGAAATAAAAATTCATCTTGCTGGCACAGCGACCAGAAACCACGTCCTTTGCCTTATTCTACACCCTTAACCATAATACCAACTTGACTTACGAAATTTGCAATACTTTTCAACTAAATACTGCAATAAATACCTATAGAATATTATTGAAGATATTCGGTAAAGAACAACGCATTAATTTTATTTTTATGATTCAGCTATATACTGTTTTACGTTGTTGAGTGTCCGCCATTTCGCTTGAGCCCGTGGATANCCAAGGAAATTCCTTGTAGAACTACAAACAGTTTTATTGTAAAATCTGCAAAACATGTATCAATAATATTACAAATAATAGGCACATACTATTGAGAAATGGATATAAAATTTTGTTTTTTTCATAGAAAACCAGTGTAATGAATTTATAACAAAAGTAAGGAAAAATTTAATTCAAAATATTATTCAGGAAATAAAAATTCATCTTGCTGGCACAGCGACCAGAAACCACGTCCTTTGCCTTATTCTACACCCTTAACCATAATACCAACTTGACTTACGAAATTTCCAATACTTTTCAACTAAATACTGCAATAAATACCTATAGAATATTATTGAAGATATTCGGTAAAGAACAAAGCATTTATTTTATTTTTATGATTCAGCTATATACTGTTTTACGTTGTTGAGTGTCCGCCATTTCGCTTGAGCCCGTGGATACGGACCAGTATAGTACAAACATTTATTGAGGTTTCTTACAAACATGGCTCTTGCAGTTTTACAAACAAGTAATTTTACCATATAAATATTTGTACTGTTGTAAACATTTGTAAAATTACAAACAATTGGCCAGGGAAAATTACAAATTTATTTTACAGTGTACAGGACGATGGTTTGCATCCAATCCCCTGGAAGAAACGATGACTTCAGAATTGGGTTACATGATACTGTTTGTTGAGCGGGTAAAGGCAACAGCATCTTTAAAAACACTATTTCCTCCCCAATTGTTATCACATAATTTAACCAAACGATTCCTTTATTTTACGTGATTTTCCCCAAACGTNTTTTTAAAAACACTATTTCCTCCCCAATTGTTATCACATAATTTAACCAAACGATTCCTTTATTTTACGTGATTTTCCCCAAACGTCTGTCAGATACACTTTTCCTTACAGTAGGTGAATAATGCCTTTCTTGACATGTCAATTTACTGTACATTAATGTGGTAATTTTTTCTTTACTTCAGAGGTAATATGCTTCCCTTGTATGAACGGAAATTTTACCTGAGTTTCTCTAACAGTGTGCGAAAGAGCGACAGTGCGAGCGAAGACCTTCATACCTTCCTGAACCACTGAGCCATTCGTGAAACACCTCCGCCATGTTCCGTTCCTGTTCCACCCAGGAGTTGCCAGCTCGGTTGGAAAGTGAAAGNAATCCCCTGGAAGAAACGATGACTTCAGAATTGGGTTACATGATACTGTTTGTTGAGCGGGTAAAGGCAACAGCATCTTTAAAAACACTATTTCCTCCCCAATGGTTATCACATAATTTAACCAAACGATTCCTTTATTTTACGTGATTTTCCCCAAACTTCTGTCAGATACAGTTTTCCTTACAGTAGGTGAATAATGCCTTACTTGACATGTCAATTTACTGTACATTGGTGTGGTAATTTTTTCTTAACTTCAGAGGTAATATGCTTCCCTTGTATGAACGGAAATTTTACCTGAGTTCCTCTAACAGTGTACGAAAGAGCGACAGTGTGAGCGAAGACCTTCATACCTTCCTGAACCACTGAACCATTCGTGAAACACCTCCGCCATGTTCCGTTCCTGTTCCACCCAGGAGTTGCCAGCTCGGTTGGAAAGTGAAAGNACCATTCGTGAAACACCTCCGCCATGTTCCGTTCCTGTTCCACCCAGGAGTTGCCAGCTCGGTTGGAAAGTGAAAGCGCGCTTTGAAGGACTTGGCCTTTCGAAATACCCAGTCTCAGACCTTTCCTTACACTTTCCCTTGAAAATTATCTTTCATACCGTAGCACAAGATCAGTGGTTTGCGTTTCAGGTATACAGCGTAACGAAGCACGCTGGATAATCATTCTTATTAATGAGCGTTTATTTTTGTTGCAATTCAGACTGTGATCAATTCGGTACTTCTTACAAACAAAAATATTACGTAACATGATTCCATCTGCAATATTGATTATTTTTTAGTGTTTTCTCTTTGGCGAGTTTTAAATTTCGCTTATTAATTACACAATTTTATTTGCGAAATTACTACCTTATCAGCTATTTCCATCAAAATATTTTTATGTACATAAATAGCGTTTGTAATAAACCAATATTATTATCATTTTAACTAATATTTTACTATGTTAATCACTTCTAACCAAGTAGGTTTTGTTGCATAATATTTATTGACAAATAAAAACAATTCTACATAAGGATTTGGGCTATTATTACAGCTTTAAAAACCGACTAAGGTTACAATACACATTTATTAATATAAGTANCTACATAAGGATTTGGGCTATTATTACAGCTTTAAAAACCGACTAAGGTTACAATACACATTTATTAATATAAGTATATATTTATTTATTCTGAAAAATCCTGGTCTAAATCTTATCAGTAATAAGATTTCCCGTTACGTAGTTAATTACAAAAATGTATTTTGAAGCAATTTAGCAGCTGAAAATCTGAATTATTTAAACAGGCGCAATTATAAAAGATAAAATTACAAATGAATCAATGAAATTGTAAACAGTTAGAGAATCAGGTGGTTTTGATTTATATTAAAATGTTGTGANAAAATTACAAATGAATCAATGAAATTGTAAACAGTTAGAGAATCAGGTGGTTTTGATTTATATTAAAATGTTGTGACACCATCATTCAGTGATTTACTCTGTTGAAGATGGAAAATAATTGTAACACGGAGTTTATTATTATATGTAAAAATATTAAAGCTACACTTATAATGTCATTGCTAGGGCGTGATTTCTCAAATATGTTTTTGTGGGAAATGTCCATTAAATTAATTACCATTGTGAAACAGAACAGCTTTGGTATTTTTATTATCAGTTTATATAGTAGAGTTGTAATTCTTCAGTTCTTCATCTGAACATACTTACAAAAATACTAAAGCAATTATGTTATGTAGCATACTGTAAAAGTATTTTAATGGCAAAATTTTACAAAGAGCGATGAATCAGGGTAGCGAATTTAAGGAATGGTATTTTTGGTTTTCCGGCATAAAATGTTTTCTCCGTATTTAACTATTGAAACTATTCTGAACAACGAAAGTGCAGTAAATCAGAAGTAACCTTTATAACCAAAATTTACGAACGTGTACACGCTAGACAATACCCGAATTTCATATCGGATGTTACGGAGGCAATGTGGCAGGTTTGTATACGACTGATCAACTTAAGACTGAAGTGGAGAGATTTGGGTGGCTATTAACATCGAGGTCTTGAGAGCCGATGTGGGTGATGTGAGGTGTGTATATAGCAGAGCCGGGATACAAGGGAGGGGAAAACGAGAGATCCCCGAGAAAACCTGCCGACCAGCGGCATCGTCCGGTACGACTCACACGTGTGAAAATCCGGCAATGACCTCGTCGGGAGAACAACTTCGGAAGGCGTGTTAACAGTTGATAATTTTAGCTAGGAGGTATTCTCAGTGTTCAAGGCCATTGGAAATTGCATTAGTGTCTCGTAGACTCTATATACAAAACACTGATATTGCGCGAAGTATTTTAGTTAGCAAAACATGCATACACGGCTTCCGGGGTACTGCACAAATAAATATTACGCCTGCGCTTACGTCCATACTCTATACGAATTAAAATTAGTTACCCACAAAAATAACTAAGTAAAGCTAAAAACGGCTCTCTGAGTGGACATTTCACGCACTAGTGAGCGATTTGCTCCTCGTCCTCTCCATTCCGTGCTTCTAACGGGGCGAGTCGTTCTGTCAACATGACAAAAACCGTACATAAAATACCAGCTGCAGGAGTTGAAGGTTGGTTAAAAGCAATAAAGTCATAATTTGATGCAATGAAAGAATAGGCAGATCATAATAACTTAATTCGCAGAAAGATGGTCAAATTATAAAGGGGTATGAGCTAACGTAAATAATAGAATGGACGATAAGTTTTAAGTGTTGTTGCTTGTAGTGAATTGATACAGCTGGATACCAAAATTAAACAGTACTGCGACGTTCTCAGGGTATGCAGCACAATCCGTTCTCACGAAGCGTAGCTTTGCGGTATCTTGTTATAAAACACCTTTCTACCAAACGCAGCAATTTATGGAAGCACAGACAGCCCTCGAATACTGCCACAGTATTCTGTTAATCGCACGTAATCTCAAGGACATTAAACACAATAATAAGTTTGATAACACTCATTCAAGCCTCTCTTTCGTAATGGAAATACATTTCAGAGAATAATCGAGGAACTGACACTTGCATACAAAGCGTGCTACGTTCTTAAAGATTACATGCTAACAGTTAAAAATAAATTTCTAATTTATCCTGTGTGAATCGGTTTCTACTGAAGCTTTGCACGCAGTTAGGTAACAAACAGCCTGGTGGCAACATTTGCGACGAATGGAACCGAAGTCTGAGGAAACCTATGTTTTCTGTTAACAGCTTGTTTGGTAAATGGAAAATTTTCGTAAAATTTCACATTAGCATTTTGTCATATCTTTTTTGGGTTTTGAGGTTCCCTAATTTATATGTACCAGATTTACGAAATTATTACTGATTATTACTGAAAAAATTGCAGAAATATGAAGTTTTACTATTAGACAAGAAGCGACGTAATTAAGTAACATTGCGCATATATGTATNAAAAAATTGCAGAAATATGAAGTTTTACTATTAGACAAGAAGCGACGTAATTAAGTAACATTGCGCATATATGTATAACAGACATCCTTGACGTTTATACACATATTGTATTAAATGTGTTTAAATATATTTATTATAATTAAAAAAAAAAATACCGTGATTTCGAACACACTCATGCCGGCATGTTTATGACTCTTTTCACACATGAATCCAACAGAAAATCTACTACTGACCATATCTGGTCTGTGATTTTGTAACATTTTCAGTTGTGCTTAATGTAATCCGGAATGGATATACAATGAAGAGTAGTTGAATTAGAAACACCTGCCATGTTAGCGAAGTGGCGATGTGGTTAACCCATAGAATGGAATAGTGTCCAGCTACGCATGACTGAGATGTTGCCAGACCTTATACTGACCGTCTGAATAACAGTTGAGCACAGAATGAGAAGAAACTATATCTCAGCGCATTTCATCGTGGTCAGACCTTTAGGGCCACATTTATGGTGCTCTCAATCTCCAGCGTCGTGCAGTGCATGCACTGGAAAATATACGGGCCACCGTGTTAACTTTACCCTAAGTTTATGGACTAACCGCCAGAGGCAACTTCCGTCACCTACAACGTATGGATGACAGGTGTCACCGTCAGATAGCTCGGCTGGTAGCAGCCGATATACCTACAGGAGGCAACAGTGCAGAATATCACTAGCAATACAACAACGACCTGTGAACAATCGTACCAACCAGAAACAATTTCCTTGCTATGGAGTACAGAAGCCTCCGCCCCATTTGAGTTACTCTGCTCCCTTGCACGTCACAAGGTTCAACTATTAACGTGGGCGCGGGAACACCGTCGTCGGACCCTCGACGCATGGAACAAGGTCGCCTGGAAAGATGAGGCGAGATCCACGTAGGTACACGCCGATGACAGGACACAAATCCTTCGCCAAACATATGAAGTGATGGATCCCTTGTACCAGCATAGTGCAGTGCGGGCCGGTGGCAGTGATGTTCTCGATGTTTATGTGGGATGAAATATATCCCCTGGTACAATTGCTACTGTCTGGCACCGGCGAACGATACAGGAACCTACTGGAAGATCATTTGCGCCCATCTCTGCACCTGTACTACCTAGCAGGATACGTGTACCTACAGCACGACAACGCACTGGCCCATCGCTCCCGAATAGTGATCGAGTGGTTGGATGAACATTCCACGGACTTCAGATTACTTACCTGGCCTCCAAGGTCACCCGAAATTAATCATATCGAATAAATCTGGAATGTTGTCAAAAAGTATGTTCGTGCCATGGATCTTTCTTCGACCTATCTCCATGCATTATGGAGGCTGTGCAGCGGTCATGGATCAGTATGGCTCACGATCACTTCCCGTGTGTTGTAGAGTCCATGACATACCACATCACCGTCTTTATCAAGACAAAAGTTGTTGCAACATGCTACTAGGCAGTTATCTCTGATTAAACTGNCCATACCACATCACCGTCTTTATCAAGACAAAAGTTGTTGCAACATGCTACTAGGCAGTTATCTCTGATTAAACTGCTCATGAATGTATATCATGATCGCACAATCAGATGTATGTTTACCATGGTAATAACATTACATAAACTGACGTAGGAATGCAGGAAGAAAATGTAGTTAATTTTGTTGATATTTCACGCATCAATAATAATATTATTTTCTGAGAGCTAAACAATACTGTGCCTGAATTATTTCTGATGAATGAAAACATCTGGAAGTAACTAACATTCAGGATATCAACAAAAGTTATAAATAGACGTAATAGCCGAACTTGTAAAGGCATCTTCAGATGATAATGTTCCGCGTTCTAATTCCAGATGAGTCGTGGACGTGTTTAATTTATTGTCGAAAATTTTAGTTTACTTTAATTTGTTATCCGTCATAGTTTAGCTTTCTGCCATAAAAGAGGGCACTATAATGAAATAAACTAAAAGTAACCATATTAGCTTAAGAAATACGAATATCGAATGTTGAAAGTTCTTTGTAAATCTGAGAAACATTTTGTGTTTTGTTTTTTTTTTTATGGAATGTACACAAGAATGAGTGTTTGAATCTGTTAGTTTTGTGGCAGGTTTGGCAATAAAATATAAATACGGATTTTTTATGAAGTTTTCTGGTCATGTTATTATTACTTTTCAGTATTTTCATATTGTGAAAACTTTATAAATCAAAAGAATGTCCAAAATCAAAAATATTTTGAAATGCAAGTTATGGTAATATAACTCTATGAAAAAACGATTACATTCTGTGAGTTAAGATTGAATCAGTTAACTGATTGAAAGATTTATACAAGAAGTGACATATACATACATATACAAACTTGCAGGTATACGAATGTGCTAAACCGATTTCGTATGTCTTTAAGCCAAAAAAAAATTTNTACATACATATACAAACTTGCAGGTATACGAATGTGCTAAACCGATTTCGTATGTCTTTAAGCCAAAAAAAAATTTAGGAGGAAGCTCTTCGTAAGTAGCCCTTTGAAGAAGCTAAATATTCTTGCGTATCTGGTATCTGTAACCCAATTAGTTTCAGCACACCCATCTGCGCAAAAAAAATCAAATAACTCTCTTAAAAGAACTTGGTCATACGTTGTTCATATGTAACATATACATGCAAGGAATAAATTGACTGCGTTACGAAGTGGAACTGTAATAACTATTTCCGTTCAAGTATAATCTGATGGTAGGTTTGGTAAAATTTAAAATGTAAACGAAACACACTGTAAGTTTCTCCTTAATATCGTTATATCAATCAATATGCTCTACGCTAAGGATCACTCGTATTAACAGCATAAGCGGAATCTTATAACTATTATAAACGATAAGGGTAAATGACAAGGCGTGGAAAAAGTGGCGGGTTCAATATAAGTTGGCAGTATAAATTATTGGTGGTTTTCTATTGCCTTTCACAAGAGTAAAACTATGAAAAATTTATAAAAAAAAGAGAGATTTTCCAGAACAGAATATTTTAGGTAGGTCAGATCCGGATTTTCACACGTGGGAAACACTGTGTTTATTGCTATCGGCCGGTGGATACTTCCATCTCCCTTCCTACTTCATTCACCCGCTGCAGTGTCCTTACCTCGCTGCACGCCCATTGGTACTAAAGACCTCAGATATAAAGTGGCACCCAAATATCTCTAGCTCACTTACTGAAAATCCCTGCCCTTGAGGGGAATAGAATCTTCTGTATTTAGCCTACCACGCAAGCGCCACGGTCAGATTTTCGCGCACATTCGCTGCAATGAGTGTGTACTTGAATTGGCTACTGTAATGAGTTTCGCGGGAAGTTCATTTGAGAATCCGGTGACTTTTATAGACTTATCTCCCATGAGGCTGTAGTTGGAACAGAGTTGGTTGAGAAACTTTTGAAGTTTCCCCAGGCGACAAAAACGGTGGAGAGAGAACTAATTTTGTGTCTGTGCATCCCTGTGTTGTCAGTGTCCTGACGAGTCCAGTAATTACCCGAGAGTGTATATATGGTGCAATACATATACCAAGGTATTACCACGTACACATTAAAGGCATCAAGACATTATTAGTATCATATTTGTACTTTCCAATTGTTTCCAAGGCACCGAATTATAATAATAGACAGGCACTTTTTTACTTACAAATTTTGTATAGAGGATAAATGTTCACATTTATTTCACTTTGAATGGTACCATAAGATGCTTTGCATGCTCGTAGACTGTGAAGTAATACGAGTCTTTGGTAGATCGCTGCTGACACTAACAACAATTTCAACGTTAATTCCTTAATATTTTTCAATACAAACGACTAAGAAAAATTAGTTTGTTAAAAATAAATTCCATTTGGCAGCTCTTAAAATATCACATTTTCCTTTAAAATATCTGAACTTATTACAGTCAAAGGGATAGTTGGTCGGCAAACTGACCCCCACACACGCCACTTATTGGTATAAAAGTATAACCGCATTAATAAGTATCATAAAATAATTAATTAAACCAAATCATGTGTGTAATTTTTATAGTGAATCCATATACTACAATAGTGTGTATGCCGGGAATCATAAATTTTAAATGAGTTATTAAAACAGCGTCTGAATTGAGTTAAGAGATTTGGGTGGCTCATAACAACGGGGACTTGAGAGCCGATGTGGGTGAAATGAGGTAAGAATTAAGTAGCGCCAGAATGCAAGGATGGGAGAAACGGGAGATCGCCGTGAAAACCCGCCGACCACCGGTATCGTCCGGCATGATTCCTTCTCAACAAATAAAATGTCTATCGCATTTTGAAGTAAGTAAAGTTTGTTCCCCACATTCCCATGCTAAACTCACGCTTAGATTGAAGATGACCCAGATATACGAGTAGAGTTTTGTTAATTGGCTCTAAACATGTTCAACAACAATGAACACTTTACTGACATGATTGTGTGGGGCGATAAGGCAAAATTTATATTGAATGGAACCTACAACCACCACAACTGTGTGTACTGGGCCGATGTTAATCCTCACATTGCGGCAGAGCAATTCTTATTTTACGGAATAGTGACAGGTTACAATTTACTGTACCATGTTACAGGAAAACATTCTACCAGTTGTTCACAAATTCTACCCTCATGAGGATTGCTTTTTCCAGCGAACCATGCACCCCCACATTACCATCTAGACGTACTGTCGCTTCTGGATGAAATGTTTTTTGGGAGGTGGATAGGCTGACGAGAATGTGTTGTGTACCCACACAGATCACCATTTTTAAGGCCGTTAGATATTACCTCTAGGGAACTCTGTAACACACTATGTATGCCACAAAGCCCTGGACACAAGAGGACATGAGAGATGCGATTGTAACCACCAGTTAATCGATTCCCATGGGGACCTTAGCTACTGTTTGTCGTTCGGTATTTCAGTGATGTCTTGCATACGCACAGACGCAATGTTTTCCTTATAGCGTCAAAAACAATGAGTTTCATCAGATTNTGTAACACACTATGTATGCCACAAAGCCCTGGACACAAGAGGACATGAGAGATGCGATTGTAACCACCAGTTAATCCATTCCCATGGGGACCTTAGCTACTGTTTGTCGTTCGGTCTTTCAGTGATGTCTTGCATACGCACAGACGCAATGTTTTCCTTATAGCGTCAAAAACAATGAGTTTCATCAGATTNCTTTCAGTGATGTCTTGCATACGCACAGACGCAATGTTTTCCTTATAGCGTCAAAAACAATGAGTTTCATCAGATTGTTTTGAACATTTTTTCTCTTATTCACTTTCAAAGAGTGTGAATATTAATTTGAAAAATCCGATAGATGTATTGTTTTCTCAATTACGAACAGTTGTAGACCTTTTACTACCATTAATTTGGATACCTTAGGCATATGTTCACGCTGTGTAAATAAACACTTCTCGTAGCAATGCTGGAACATGCTCGGCTCAGGGTGTACAAACCACGACAATATGTTATTTTTCCGTGATTCATTTGTTTATTCTGGGGCCTTTTGATTAGCCAAGGCGTGGCAATATGGTTATGTCAAGTTAACCACGCTGATAATCCAAAAGAGTACGAGGAATGTGAACACTGAAGAGCATAGAAACGGTGAGCTCGCCACACTCGATAACAGCCAAGTACTTAAACATTCGAAACTTCCGCAACTACATACACATATAACCAATATTGTTATCGAAGAACCGCTAACATTTGGAATCATATCACACTCTGTTGGACTCAGACTCTCAGCTCCTATCTCTCTCCAACATAGCCTGAGTATTTAGTAAGGATTTCACAACGCATGCGGTGGTAACGAGAGATACACGCTATATTTGAGCACTTAGCGCATCAAACAAAACCTGAAAAAGACAGTAAATGCCTCGCACTTCCGTTCAATCACAGCTACTCATCCCGAACAAAGAATATTTTGGTTGGTTACATTTCCCGACGAAAACGGCAAGACTTCAACGTTAGGCGATATACACGTTAACCACAATGGTGTACTTAATTACGCACTTAATTTAATATACATTTTACTCAAACCGTATGAATAGCAACGAATTTTAAATCTTAAATTTCAGTACAAGTTTACGGTATCATTATGCCTCACAAACATATAAAAAATTATTCAAATGTTTGAAAAAATTAGTTAGAAACGTAACTTCTATGGAACTATACTGTGAAATGTTTGTTTCTAAGCTTCCAAAATCCTAAATTTAATGTATTCGTTTAACCTATAATTGGTGTGAGGAATGTGCCGTATTTTATTAGGCATATGCAGAAAATATTAAAATGTTGATAGTCACTACCGTATGAAGATCGGAATTTCACTACACATTTTACACCGAGCGTGGTAGCGCAGTGATAAACCACTGCACTCTNCTACCGTATGAAGATCGGAATTTCACTACACATTTTACACCGAGCGTGGTAGCGCAGTGATAAACCACTGCACTCTTATTCGGGAGTTGACGGGTTCCATTCCAGGCCCGACTATTCCTGATTTCGGTTTCCCATGGTTTCCCGAAAACACTCAAAGCGATGCTGGCATTTTTCCTAAATACAGGTCATGGCCGATTTCTTCCCCGTTCCTGCTTCTATGAGCAGCTTACTCCGTATCTAATGATCTCGCTGTCGACGAGACGTTAAGTCCCTCCTATCTACCTGCCTACGCATTTGAAATATATCTGATAATGCCTAGCAAAACTACGATGCATGTACAGAAAAAAAATTACATTAATGCTGATTCGTTATATTTTCTGAAAAATTTCTTAGAGTGTAAGTAGATAGTTCTGGCTCCTGTGTGCCGGACATGATATTGCATTCGCCCAGCTAACGGCGCACGCGCGGCCAGCCGGAAGTCAACATGCACTGCACACATACGAGTGTGTGCAGAATTACTAAGCTTTGTATGCGCACAGCCACGATAGTTAAGTGTTATTGCTATAGGAGGCGAGTATTTGCTGCAAATAGAAAATTAAAAATTATTGGAATCCAACATACCTGACAACGATTGCGTTCCCGTTTATTTAATATTTTTCTATTAAATTTAATTATTATAGTAAATCAGTCTTCAAAGGACAGATTTACATTAAATATGCATGAGTTTGTGTTGATAGCGACAGGGTCAAGTGCTATGTCAGTGATGAATAAGGGAGGCGGGATTGACCATGATTCGTGTTAAGGAACCATCCCATCATTCTCCTGGAGTTTATTAAGGAAAACAGAGAAAACCTCATTCAGGATGGCTGGACAGCGAATCAAACACGGTTGTCCTGGATTCAAGTCTATTGTGTTACAACTTTGCCACCTCACTCAGGAGTGTCTTTATTACGTAAGCCATAGTATTCTTTCTGCACTACGCTTTGTCTGATAGCATACAAAAGAAAAATTACGCTTCAGGAAGCAACAGTTTCATTGCTACTAAGAAGTTAAAAATAAGAAGTCTTTCCGTAACCAACTGATAACATTTCCGAAATGATATATAATGTTTATCTTAATACTATGTAATAATAGGGAGGTTTCTTACTTCAATCGTTGATTACAATACAAATACGTTTGAAGCAAAGGAAGTACGTCCACTGTAAACAAAAAGATGCAGTTTGGTCACGAGTTTTCATTGACTACCCTCCCGGATTATTATCTGGGGTGAGAATCGCAGGCAGATAAGTCTTGGTTTTGCGTGAGAGTTCGGCTGAGTCGTAATGCATAATTTTCCAATTGCAAACCCAGCTTAACTGACTGCGGCAGAAGCGGCACGGTATTGAAGGTTCAATAAAAAGTGGTTGATGTAGAGGGGGTGATCAGTAGCCAGTGGGAAAGGAGGGGAGGGGGGTTGACGACAAAATCGATGTGTCGGTCGGCAAAGCTCTCGCGTTGGCAGGCGAGATGCGAGATGTGTCGACTTACCGAGTTAACCGTGGCAATGGATTTTGTGTTGTGTTCAAGAGTGTGCGATACACAAATTCGCACAAGTTTCATAAGTTGTTTATACGTGTGTCTGACATTCAAAATTAAAAATAAATTATTACGAAGCGTGCCTGAGAAAACAATGACCGAAACAGAAATAAATGGCTGCTTTTTGATTTAATCCTCATTAAAATTTTACCAGTTGGCAGCAATCTACATACACTTACTGGCTACTGTCATGACATCTAAATGAACCTCTGGTGTTTGATAAATCTTGGGTATTTTTCTGCAGATTATCTTATTTATCCCTTGCATTACCAAAGAATATTTTCGTAATACACTTTCCCACTAAATTAGTTAACTGTTACGTTGAAGAGCAATATGGTAGAGAGATAACAAATTAAGGGTATGTATGAGGTATAAATGAAACACATAACGCAACAAATGCAACGTCTTAGGATATGGTGGCGTATGGACTCTCTCCTCGGCACCGAAGATCACTAGCTGCCTACAGTACTGGCTGAAGATGGCGAGACAAGTAACCAGCTGTCTTTACACACCTTATTCTCTGCAGTTCTGGTAAAATTCTGTCTATAAAGGATTTTTAAATAATTCCTTTGGTTATTCTTTATTATAGACATAATTATGTGTTGTGCAGAATAACACACGCATCCTGCCTACAGCCCCGTTTTGCTTTTATTTTCTGGAATGATACATAATTTATCAAGTGTATTAAAGTTATTGAAAAACTAATTAGTATTTTCAGATATTATTGCATATAAATAATTTTATTTCTTGCTCTTGATTATTTCCTGAATATATATCGTGAATTCTGAGTAGGCTACACAAGATACAATTTTATGAAGCCTACGTACATAGAATAGCCAATAGGCATCAGCATTTCGTTACTTTGCGCATAGCAAGTTCGGAGGTCACGTGGATTTTTTTAAATTGTACATCACAATCGCGCGTTACATTATTAGTACATATATCAAATTTTGACTGCAAAAGCTACTTGGCTCTCCCCAATTCACGTTTTACTCCTTTTTACACATTTGTGTGAATATGGTAAGAAAACTGCAGCGTATTTTAGGGACTAATATCTATATTTCAGCTTTCATTGTCGTTAACTGGACGCAATCTAACAAACACTAACCTAGTTGTGCTAATGTGACTGTCCGCTACGCCGTCTGTGTAACTCCGCGCTAATGTGGTTTCATCCACCTCATAGCGTACGCGCGTTTGACTTGGAGCCAAGCGACGCTGCAAGAAGAACTGTTTTTTTTTTTTTTNTCATCCACCTCATAGCGTACGCGCGTTTGACTTGGAGCCAAGCGACGCTGCAAGAAGAACTGTTTTTTTTTTTTTTTTTTTAATCCAGCTCCGTATTGGGTACTGAAGCATCGCTGTTTCGGCCTCCATGCTACGTGAGTATGACGCTGAACTATACCGTCATCGAGAACACCCAAACGCTAGTGTGTAAGTTACTTTGTTAGGGGCACTTGTATACCGTGTATATATATAACGTTGTGTTGCCATAAAGACGTTCTAGGTTNTCATCCACCTCATAGCGTACGCGCGTTTGACTTGGAGCCAAGCGACGCTGCAAGAAGAACTGTTTTTTTTTTTTTTAATCCAGCTCCGTATTGGGTACTGAAGCATCGCTGTTTCGGCCTCCATGCTACGTGAGTATGACGCTGAACTATACCGTCATCGAGAACACCCAAACGCTAGTGTANATACCGTCATCGAGAACACCCAAACGCTAGTGTATAAGTTACTTTGTTAGGGGCACTTGTATACCGTGTATATATATAACGTTGTGTTGCCATAAAGACGTTCTAGGTTCGATTCCAGGCGGCCACTGGCCCAAATGTTCTGAATTGAGTGACTTAGCTCACGTTCCGACAAGAGATTACTCACCTTTCACCAACCATTGGCTGCTTTCTCAGTGATCATCCTCAAACACTTGAATGATCCTCGTCACCGTATCCTTGTGAATACGCACACATGTTTCCATCCTTGGAAACAAGGTGATAATAGCTTACTTGTTGACACATCATCCAGTTGGGCAGATCGAGAATTGACTACGTGGTAAACAAGCTTCCAAATCTCAATCATTTTTGTGGGTTGATTCCATGGGCCTGAGATGTAGAATTTTCCAGACAGAAAATCATCGCATCTTCGGTATTACATGGGATTTGATTATTATAAAATCTGCAAACGAATTCAACGAACTTATTATATCCGAAATCGGTCAAACAGATTGTGAGAAATTTTATTTGGAATTTGAGGTCTTCTGCAGAACCCCTATTTATTTAAATGGAAATGTTAAATTTTCTTATTTGTCAGTCATGCAAATATGAACTGAATTTCTTAAAATTTCTGGAGGTGACATTTAATTTGTAATAGCATGCAGCAAATTCTCACATAGCTAACATACTTGACGTATCTTGTTTTCTCCGCAATATCTTCAGGCTCATATTACTTAAGACGTGCATCCTCCTAGGCTGGTTTAAGGTACCGAAACAAGAAAACGGTAAATAAATTTCAGGCGTGCGTAACAAGTGTCACGTTGCCTCTACGCGGAAGGCACTAGACTGGTGCGCAACGGACTCAATAAGGCATAGATTTATGTAGTAGACTTTTCCGGATTTCTCATATTAATATTCCATATTCTTTTAAATAAAATATAGCCTACATGTTTGGCGTACACATATTATGCTCACTTCAGTACGCCAAAATTTAATCAACATTTAAAAAAAAATTTTAAAAATTCAAGGCCAGTGCAACATATTGTTTTTTCATTTACCACTTGCCAAAAATTTTATGCATGTAACATAATAATAGTAAAGAATAATTTTTCTTGTTCAAACATAGTCTTTCAATATTTATTCATAGCAAATATTATGCAGCCACTAGGGTAAAACAATAATTCTAATAGAACCATAAAATATTTAATAAGGTCTATAATAAATAAATAATGATTGGCGTTAAGAAGATTTTTTGCTGAAACAAATTTACTGTTGTTTGTATCGCGGAATGGTAGGGACGGTAAACATTACGGCTTGCAGCACTTTAAGCTACAGCTTGTTCACAGCTAACTAGAACATTTAAAATCTGCGCGTAGAAAGTACCCCATTCTTAACTGCATATCAATTAATGTAACATAGATTTTAACTTGAGCACTCGCAGTGATGTTAGCAGCAAATTATAAAGAACATACTTTAACGTATTAGTAATCGAAAATTAGAATCGTCAAGATTGTTTAAAAACAGTTTCACTTATTGTTATGAATATTATTTTAGGAGAAGAAATATTATATTTTTGTTTGCACTGTCTCTTGATAGAAATAAACTAGTATCGAAATGTTCAAATTTATATGAGGAGAAAGGATACTTAGACAGAGAGGACTTAAATTATGTTCAGGTAATAGTAAATCAATCTTGTCTGTTCTGTACGGAACGCTGAAAGGACCTGACTACAGCTTGAAGCCTAAAAGAGTTTCAGTAAATGAGCACTTACC
Source organism: Clitarchus hookeri (assembly GCA_002778355.1). Taxonomy (NCBI): domain Eukaryota; kingdom Metazoa; phylum Arthropoda; class Insecta; order Phasmatodea; family Phasmatidae; genus Clitarchus; species Clitarchus hookeri. Next base: position 81,649 of record NQII01003603.1, on the reverse strand, counting down.
TATGATATAAGCCCCTTACACTCCAAAATCCAGGCTGAATCAATAGGATACAGAATTAACTTAACATAATACACTCATTTGAGACAAAAGAAAGGCAATTATTTCATAACTTTCATCTAACAAACTGAGGAAAGATGTTATTCGAATTCTGTGGTTTAAACAAGTTTGTAGTTCAAAACAATGTCATAATAGGTTGACAAAAACTCATTGCCTACAACTCATTGAATAGGATTTTAAAAATAATAATCCTTTATCTACAGAAAGCTTGTAGGTACGGATACTTCAGTAAATAGAGAGTAAAATAGGAAACATTCACAGCTAGATAACGGAACGAGTGCAAACGTCGACGCTCGCTCCTGATTTGAAGTCATTCCATATAAATTATACTTGATGCCACAAGCCTCTAAAGCGTAAAATTTAGCCGCATTCATCACTTTCCTAGACGTGGTTACTTTTATGCAACATCACCTACCTCACTTACGTCGGTTTATATTACTCTAAAGCATTCTTATAACACTTCATTCGCTAGTGTGAATAAAAATATATCTCTATATGTATCCTTTTATTCCGGCATGCCTCCCAAGAGAAGAGCGTTTGCAGAGCCCTCCGACACCTGTAGAGCCGTAGTTCGCATTCGTTGTACGAGAGGAGTGTGGAGCAGGAGGTTAGTTTGAAGTTGAGTGCACGAGCGATTGTAGCTGTGGAGGTAAGCGCCGTGTTACACGACCACCCGAGGCTTCGTGGCTTTGTTCTCGAGCATACAATGCAGCTGGCGCGTACAAAAGAAACTGCTCTTCAACGCCTAACGAAGACAAAAGAGGAAGTCTTACATATTTGTCAATATCTCACTCCTCTACATACATAAGAGAATGAATGGTAACGACAATATTAACCATTAATTATATTGCCTCATTATATTTGCAACAATACATATTTTCCGAGCCATTGCGCATTGTGTTTTAAGTATTAAAAAAATGTATTCGTTCCAGTGATATAATTTAAACCCTGTTATTATTTTATACTTCGCGTTTAAATAAAAAAATTTTACTTCAAAACAGTTAAATGGAAAATGACTTAGACAAAATTTGAAAAATACATTTATTTATTAATTTATATTCTGTAAAAAAATTTACACTAAAAAAATGTATTTTTTTGCTCTGTAGGGCTAGGCTATTTTTGCAGACTGCAGATAATATAATGCAATTTGTAAATATGTAATACAACCAGCCGTATTAAAAACTTTCAATGGTTTTCGATTACATTCCTTTGCAATATATGTCCAAATATACACAAATATTTCGAAAGGGGTGCAATTCTTTTTACATATGGTGAAATGGTTATTGTTCTTCAGTTTGCGTAGCTTACCATAAACCTTAAATAATCTAAATAATTGTTTAAAGTGTTCCGGTATTTTCGTGTACCTTATGGCAAACGTAAATACTATTAAAGAATAATTAAAAGTTTTTACAGAAATGTAAAATAATATATCTATTTCGTTTTTAAATCAATCAAATTAATCCTTTACATAATCATAATATTAAAAATTATTTTGTTACAAAACACTTGCTCATAAAGTCACGCATTTCAAAACACATTGCAAAGAGACAAAATGAAATAACAAAGTATAAAATGCAAATACAAATAGGGTTTTATTTAGCATAATCCTTGTTATCTTTTCAAGAGAAACACCGATGACAAAATATTTAAACTATAGCCAAGCAATGAGAAATTTTATGTCGGCTGTTTACATTCTCTTACAAACTTGTTTTGATATTGAAAAACAAGAACGTTTGGTGTAACTTATGAGTTCACTGCCATTTAACAGTCAATAAATTCAATAATTAAAATATAAAGAAACAAAAAAAAAAGTTATTTTCATCTTATTTAGCATAAACTTCGCTATACCATAAACTACACTGTTGATAGGTTGTATAATTATTTTCCTTTACTGGTTTTACAAAATTTTGTTGTAAGACACGAAATTTCCAAGGCGTGTAACTAAACGAAAAATTACTGCGAACCTACGCTACTACGAAGTATGTCACCTCAGAAAACCCAGGGGCCACGGTGGTGTAGAAGTTAGACTACTCGCCTCCCACCTAGGCAAACCACGTTCGATTCCCGGCGGGTCGCTCCCGGATTTTCGCGTGTGAGAATCGTCCCGGGTTTTCTCAGGGTTCTCCCGTTTCCCTTGACCGTTCATTCCGGTACTGCTTCATACTCACCTTGCTTTACCCTCATTGGCTCTCAAGACCTCGATGTTAAAAGGCGCTTAAATATCTTCACCCCTAACAACCCCTACACCCCTCACCACCTCCTAGAAACACCTTCCTCGCGAAACATCACCACCCCTCACCGGCAATGCTCAGTGCTCTCAACCCTCTCACAAACCCACACCAACCCTCACCCACCCTCCCTCTCGATCCCTCTCACACCTCACCCCCTCACCTTCCTTATCGCCATCATTCTCACTCAACACCCACACCCCTCTCTTCGTCCCACACCACCTACATTTAAAGGTAAGCGATGTATCATAGAGCTCTTATTTTTTTCAGTTGGGTCGGTATCTTAAGTCACAGTATGCATACATTTTCGCAAGTTACGTAAGCAATCGAATACTTATAGGCATATTCGAATATAATTTGCGATTGCTTAGTGTCAGGGTCACGAAATCCAGTTTGCAAGCACCATTTATAGTTCTAGGAAAGCCCTACGACTGTTTATAGACATAGTGATTAGCCATTATTTGCGTCATAGTCCTTTTTTTTTTTTTATCAAAACCAGTTTATAACAAGGGAAGAAAAGATGTCTGGTTAAAATATTGAAATAATGTTTTGAATTTTCAAATTAATAAAATGGATTACTAAAAAATTATTCACGTTCGTCTGCATTCATATAAACATCACCTGCAGTTATAATTCTTTAACTACGAAGCCAACTATTCAGGCAAAGTCCTTCCAGCAGATGCGACAAGGATATACATTAAATGTTCCGTAGATTAAACACTATCGGTCCCAGATGGCTCTGCTGTCGTCACATCGGAAGGAGCAGGAACCATGGAGGAAGATGTCCTCGTGGAAAGAGATGTTTCTTCTGGTGATGAGGTGCCAAGTTCGTCATTCATACTGGTTGCAGCAGAATGTGGTAGTGGATATATATGATTGAAATCACCGTCCATCACTCCGCCGACGGAAGCCACAAGAACTCTATGTTGCTGATTCAGCACCGAGGCATCGATGAGGCCTGCAGTTTAACTTTGCATAACCTAACAGAGTATCGGTGCGGTAGAAAAGCGACGCACAACATAAGCACAGATATTTAACGTCGCTGGGATTGTTCATACATCTATGATATATATGGTGCTGTGCGGTGTGTTGATGTGTAAATACCTTGTCGCAGTAGCTGCATGGATACGTTTTATTTGGTAGTGACGATACAGGCAAAGTCCCAAACTCTACAGAAGACAGGTCAGCCAAAGAACCGGATGGTACAGCTGAAGAAACAGATGTTGCAGTAAGATATGGTGTTTCAGTTCACCCAAAGTTGCAGTCGACCCCACTAAAGACGTCTCTATATAATAAGATGATGGCGTTGTTGACATCATGCCTGAAGGTAGCGATTGTAGTGCTTTTGCTGCACGTTTCCCATCTGAAGAACTCGATGGTGCTTCTGCTGTACGCACCACCGACGTCTCCATAATATTTATGCCAGGTTCCATCACCTGCTACGACGATCTTTGACTCACCAAGACCTCTATATCAAACTAAGCTCCATAAAATTAACCCGGATGCCCATAATTTTGTACAAGACATCATGGAAATATTGTTGTGTATTGTGGGAGGCGCAGACACATTCATTGTCGCACCTGGTGATGAGGTGGCGAGTGCAGCATTCGTTCTCGTTGTAGGCATTGACAATGTGGAGAGGTATAGGTACGAAACGATGTTACCGTTGTCACTCGCACCGACGAAGGAGATTGCAGCAAAACCCAACACTGTGGGCGCGTTAAAGGCTTAACTATCGCCGATCCGTAGGCTTCTCACATACCTAGAGGATTTCGTGCATATACATGTTGTAAAAACTTAATGTAAATTGTGATAATGCGGAATGTGGATAATTTTTAATGCGTGTAATCGTCATCGATGATGGGTGGACCGATCCAATTTGTTCTCAGCCGCAGAAAATCCACGAAATCGAGTATCAAGCCAGAACCCTTCAATGCCATTTTTCCTCCTCGCTGCTAACTTTCTTTATGCTCTTTTCAACATTCTCCTGTATCACACTCAGGTAAGTTCGATGTGTTGATTGCTTTCTTTTTGTATACATCTGGTTTACTATAGCTACATTTCAAACATATAATATATTTTCTTGGCTCAGTGTTTCTCCACATCTTCCGTAATTACGTTTATCAATTTTTTTTCACACAGGACATAAATTAACAAGCATAATTCGCCGAAGTTATCGGATTTTGAGCAACATACGTTTTCAAAAGACCCCTGAATGCTGATTACTTCAGGACAAATCCATTTGAATTCAGCTTACTTTCATAGGTTGCGATGCATGGTCAGGTGAATTGCTAGTTGTAGCTTTTGATTCGCGGGACGAAGTTGCATTAGTACCAGCCTTTATTGTGAACTTTAAATAGGTAAGATGAACCGCTACGTCTGCATCATGTGATGGTTCAGCTTGATCACAATGTTTCATATAACTTTATTAACTGTTCGGTGCGAGTAAAATGTTTAGAGTACTTCTCAGATCGATCTGACATGTGTATGAAACACCTTAAACATGCGTTCTTTTGATTCCTTCGAGCTCCATTAGCATTTGCGAAAGTCCTATTATAGTAGCTACGTGGAAGGAATCAAAGATCTACCCACGACATTCACAGCTGAAGTTTTCTGCCTCAATTGTGAGTAGCACCAGTTGCCATCCCAGTACATCTCCGATGCAATGTTGGTAGATAACGCTTAGCGGGCAGTGAAGTAGNAAAAAGGAAAAAAAAAAAAAAAAAAAAAAAACTATGTGATATAATATAAAGTCAGAGGCTTCAAATACCATAGCAGACAAGATTTCGAAAATAATGTGAACAATGTATTTACATCAGCCTCAAGAACCACAACAATGAAAATACCGATATAAAGATCACAAGTTTAATAAAGAAAGTGTTTGGGGGGAAGACTTCCTAGTGCACCCTCGACATGAAATTACGTAAGATTATGAAGAAATCCTCGATATATTCCATCCATGGGAAATTCAGTAAATTTAAAAAAAAAATCATTAAAATATACACATAAAATATTAGCTCCTTAATCGAGTCAATAAACAATCAGGAAATTAACTAGTGGGAAAATCTGAAACTATTTAATAAATATACTAAGCCACGACCGTAACATCGACCCATCCTGAACCTTATTCGTGCCCTTTTTGGGAAGAAAATCACGCCATGTAAAAATAAAACCATACTGGAAATGTATATAAAAAATACCTGTACTGCTACATACAGACACAAATCATCATGTCTAATACAACACACATCACGAGTTCCAGGAATTGTATTAAGCAGCCTGAGCATTGCTTTCATTGTATACTCATATACATACCAGCCTGTTATCAGTAAGAAGTAAGCTTATTAAATAGCTACAGTACATATTCAATACTTTACATGAGCCATCATTTATATATTTTTTTGCACCTGCAATTTGTGCAGTACCCTAATATAATGCCAATAACTATAAATGGATAAAGACAAACCAGTGGAAGAAAGGAACCGGTAATTTCCGTAAAGCAGGTACGCACGCACCTCCTTTCGGAAAAATATCGCACATGCCTGAAAGTAATAAACCACCATTAAAATCGATTAGGGCAGTAGCATGGAAGAGAGTAAAAGTCCCATCCCTTTTAATATCCAATACACACGAGTATGTTTGAGTTGACGTGACCAATGGATCTTCCGCATTGTTTCCCATCTTCAGTGATATTTTCGAGCGAATATAACATGGTAAGTTTAGTGCTTAGAATTTAATGGGGTAAAGTTCATACCTTCAATTTGCCGGGAAACATATCCCCCCCCCTCCTCACGTCTAAACTGTCAAACATTTCACCATGGACATATGTACATATGTATATCAATAAAAAAAATCGTCCAACCAGGTATACAAACCAGCATATTCCTTTCATGACATATGACACGTGATAAAAAAAAACTCTGTGTACTAACCAATCGTATTTTGTTTCCCACCTTCAAATGCAAACCAGCATGTCTACGACACTGGTACGTCTACAGAGGTCGGAAACGCGAGCCCCCAGTGCCTGGTATGTATGCAAGAGACAGTAATATTTAAAATGGGCTGCGAAACACATCGTGACGGCCTCGAGGCTCCATCCCACCGAAATGTGTAATACTGACTACGAAAAAAAAAAAAAATTAATTAAAGCAACCGAAATCGCGAATGAAAACAAAATTCGCCGTTCAGCACCGACAGGAAAACGTTTCACCCAGCATGCTGGAACATTGGAAAAATACACAGATTGATGCATATGCGGTGGCTTGAATCCGTTGAGATATTCGGATTACCTGGCAGAAAATGATTTCATTTCATATATCACGGATCTCCGATTCCTTTAAGAAAAAAAAAGTCGGTAATGCTTCAGACAAGAACATTCCTATTTCTATAACTGCATGCAATGTAAATTTATCGAATAGCTGTCCCACTCCACCAATTATTAGTCACAGCTCGATCAGCAATCGCTTTTGTGTGACACCCTTCGCTACCTACAGATCCCCCATCCCCTCAACTTCCTCCCTTCATGGACAGTGCCCTTTGCAATTCACTGATAACTCATGTTTTTAGCATCTACCACCAGAACTCACCTATGTCACCCACTTCCCAAACCCTCCCCCCTCCACAATGTTCTACCAACTCCTCTTCCCCCTTCATTGCTCACATATACCAGCGTATAAAAGGCCACGGGACTCAGTCTTCCACCTGTTGATGCCGTCATCACCTGCTCGCCTTAGGGTAACAGTTTATTTTTCGTGTGGAATTTTGGAAGATGTTTGCGTATTGTACCACCTGTCAGAAAATAATTTCGCCGATCGTCGCGTAAAGGCGTCTACTCTCGCTCGCAGCCCTCGAAGCAGAAAATAACTGGCCTTTCTACTGAAAGAGTTCCTGCTGACGTACACACACGAAGAAGTTCGGTACGTGTACAAAAAACTTTCCGCTTACCTGCAGCAGGACGAAAATATTCGTGACTGCCTGCCATGCAAGGAGTACTTTAAGGGCTGCACCATGTCTGTTCCGCACACTCCTCATTCCTGCGCTTGGTGCAAAGGGTGACGTCCTGCAGCAGTAGCCACCTCTTCACAGCCACCACCTTAGTCACAAATTTGTCACTGACCATTACCTACACTGTCTACATCACCACCTCCATCCTTGAAGATTCCTCAGAGTGAAAAACATGAATGACTCTGTATACCAGGAAAATACCGACCTCATGCAGCTTATCACATCACATCCCCAATCCAGCACCAGCTCCAGCTCCACCTGGCACCCACTCGCCTTGACGACATGCGATGATTGGCTACAGGCACACGAGGGACTATCGGCAATAGCAGCAGTTGGTTAATTCCCACCAAAGCCACTCCCATTGCACCATCTCCACGATCTTCAATGCACGAGGTTATGTACACCAGTGCCTTCGAGTTATGCATGGTGAAGTTTTATCTCAATTCCATTCCAGGGTTCCGTCATGCGGAGTACTGGCTTGGCGACCCACGGTACGAGGATGCAGTGAAAAACATAGAAGTCGGCTATGGTGTGAGTCATGCCCGCTTTTTCTTCACCTTGGTGCCTGCATACAACCCGAGCATCATGAACCCTGAAAGGCAAGTCAAAAGTTTCTTTTATGGACAGAATACGGTGGGATGGTCAAACCTGTGCAATGTACAACGCGTGGCCGAAGCTACCCCTACAGTGCAACACCGCCGAATTGTTGGAGTTGAACGAGAGTGAAACCATCGTCATTAAAGAAGGCTGCCAGCTCAGAGACTACGATATACGGCGAGGGGGCCGAGAAACAGTGCTTCGCTTCAGCGAAGAATGCGATGGCGAGATGCATAGACTCCTACCGGAAGAAGAAACCGACATGGTTGCGTTCGTCGAGCGGAACAAGACTTGTAGCAGCTTGCCGTGAGAGGTAAAGACAAGCTCAACGGGTAAGGATGAACATTGGATGTGAAAAAAATATCGACATGGTGTTGTGGAGGTGGAAGAGTGGCGTGATGGTGCGGAGTGCTACAAAAAATTGTTACGAGTGCGAAAAATTATTTTAGCACATACAAAATGTAAGCATGTGGGTGACAAAAAGTATCCAGAAACAGATATATATAAACATGTTTGAGAAAAAGCAATAGGGAGGAATGAGAAAAATGATAACCTTAAAATATGTATGTACATAGCATACATTCAAAATAACTATGTTCAAATATCTTGAGGTGTATATTGGGAAAAAAATTTATGTTGTGTTCTATGTTCTAAAAAATGCAGCAGGAAAGACACTCGATAAGGTTTAAAGTGTTGATTGTAAACGAAAAATATGTGTTTACAATTTAGAAAGATATATGTGTAAATGTCAATGTAAATGTATATCAATGAAAAAAATATCATTTCTATAAAATCATTTGTGGAAACCCACGTCACAAAATATCTTCAGTGTTAATTTCATTAGCTCAAGGCATTTATGAATGGAATAGTAGTGACGAAAAGAAAGAGCTGGGGTACGAAACACATTCTTGTCAAAATGGTTTCTTACATGTCTACATCTGCACAGCATCAGGTAACTGTAATCTGCACATGTGCATGTGTACGTGCCGCCATGCTATTTTGACACCTGTTTGATGTTGGGTAATCATGAATTCTGCATGTGTGGGAAGAGCAGTATTAGAATTTTCGCTGCTCTGCACCTGCATAGTGTCAGGTACCCGGAGTCTACACATGTGCATGCGTACGTGCTTCCATCCCATTTTCACAACTGATCGTTGTTGGGTAACAATGCAGTCTGCATGTGTGGGAAGAGCAGTGGTAGCACTTCCCAGTCACATTCCTCATGCACGTCGTCACTAAAAATTAAAGTTTAATACGAAGTAGTTTAAAACTTTTACCTCTGAATAGGTCCCCACAAAACATCTAGGCGAGCGATGACATTTCCATGCAGTCAATTATGATAGCACATGTGATTACTAAAATAAAATACAGCCTGTCTTCGATGTTGGGAGGAATAACTACCGTTGGCCGCATTTTTCAGGTTCACAAAAGAACGTGAGTTGATGTTGCGGTTCCTACAGCCAGGGGGAAAATGCGAAAATCACTTTTACTGCCTTCATCACATTCCATTAACATATTTAGGTAGCTAATACGTCAGTAGCAGAATTCGTCGATTGATGGACCGGACATGGAAGCTTCTAAAATATTGTAAAGACGAAATGCAAACATGTTCGACTGTTGCCTGGCAGCCAAACATCGGTGCATAAATACTTCAGCTGCTATGTATACAAATAACGAATGACAGGTCAGGCCGCAATCGTATCTCAGAACCCAAACTCGGAATTCAAGAAAACCAGCCTACACTCTCCCTCTCGGTATGACATGAGTTTCACTGTCGAGTATATACAACTGCCAAAACAGATAGACTCGAAATAAAGTTAAGACGGCCTTATTTGAGCCAGCAGACCCCATATCCAACTCAACTCGGAGTCGAAGTTTCTGACCTTATTCACTCTAAACCTAGATCCTTACTTTTTTGAAGTGACCAGACAGCTGGCTCCCATCTCGGTGAACCAGGTTCGCTTCCCGATACGGCACACCAGATTTCCATCCACGATAAACACAGACCCTGCACACACACACACACACACACACACACACATATAGAGGGCAAGTACGGCTTTCAGCATTTGCCAGCTACACTAGCATGCACATTGTAATCAAATCATGGCTTTCACACGAAGCTTCTAGCAATCATTGGAGGCATTTATTCTTCCAAATTATGAAGAGCATCACTGGAATGAATCATAGCTTGTTAAATGCGAGACACGGAGATGCCCTGAATAAATCTCACTTGCCCATTTCGCGCAAGATACTACGCAGATACTATGCCATTTCGTGCGACGAGAGTCGCACGAAATGGCATAGTATCTGGGAGAAATCGCCCGATGGGTGAAGATTTCTGCAATAGAAAAAACCGAAATATCTCAGTTGAGGAGGATGAATTACCCACCACCGAAAATAACTCGAGACCTCACTTGTCAATAGCCTCAAACTTAATCGAGGGCGCTCCTGGTGCTCATTTCCCCTGAATGTTAAATGAGCTTCTCCTTTTTATAGATACTAGAATCTCTGAAAAAATCCTGCATTCCTTGTTTGCACGAGACGGATCCAGGATAATATACAACTATGCATAACAAGGGTAGATTGTCCAATGAGTAAAAAGATTCGCTAGAGAAAAACCGCGATAGTGATTAGGTTCTTTCCTCACTTGTAGTAGTGTTAATGTGCAATACAATCAAGTATATATATTTTGTCATCCGACCCCTCCTTCGGCCGGCGTAAGCCCGTCGTGGGTTGCATGTGCACAAGGCATAGGGCCTAGTGATACGTGTGATACATGTGCTCTGGTGTTTGGTGCATCTGCACCTGATGTTATATGTACCCGCGATAGGTGCGATGGCTGGATTTCCCAATGAATAAAAAAATTCTACTCCATCTCCTCACCTGACACCTGTGTTGTATGGAATAGGCAGACTTTCTCCCCATGTCACAAGCCACGTCATGAAGCTATGCATTCCAAGGGTCGGTCGACAGGTGGGCAAATAAATTCTCAACCTAAAAAAAAATATGAAACCTCGAAGATGGAGGCGAGTCTATAGAAGCCAACATTGTGTAGAATATGGCATCTGTTTTAAAAATGAGTGTGGTGAGATTTTCAACTTGACTTCTTTTGAAATGTGCAATGGGAAAATTCTTTTCCGGTTCAGGTGGAATATATTTTCACCATAAGACACCATAGCAAACTTCCTACGTAAAAATGACTAGTGCTACGTACACATTGGCAGTTCACCCTGACTGGACGAAATTTCCTAAAGCTGTAACAGTATGTTGCACGAAAGGCATGGTAGTAAATACCAGGGTGAGTTGATACCGGTATTATACACGCCCTATGCATCATATTTGTGTTTTGTGTACAGAGACGAATAGTTACATAGTGCTAAATTCAAGCCATCGAATATTGTTTATCGCCAGTGCGGTAAATAAATGAAACAGGTATATGTTATGTAATATGTATGTAATTGACAGAGCACTGGTTTGGATTCAGATCACGCGTGTGCGTCGTCCAACGACGACGACATAGACAGTTTGGGCACGAAGGCGAAGATCCCTGCAACAAATGTAAATGTTTCGTTACTTTTAGCAAGACCATCTCAAGGTTCCTGTTACTGATTGCCGAGATCGTGAAACTATTTTATGACCGAGTTTCAAGATGGAGGCAGCATCGTAATTTTGTAGCCAAACCTACATAAATTATGCCTCTATAAGTTGACGAGCATCCAGTTCGTGGCAGACAGACGATATGGCAGGCATCCATCTGGCAAGAACGTATCATTACATAAAACCTGGACTAAGTCGCGATGCCTATAGTTACTGGACCGGTAGCCAGATCAAGGTTTATGAAGAGGTGTGTGACAGTGATTTACACTGGATCAGTGCTGTGAATCCAGACTCGTAAGAGCCTTGCCAGCAGGTGATCGACTGTACACCAGGCTACGGTAAGTGTTGTGTTTTTTACATGCGCGAAGACACCAAACTTCCATCCTCGTCTGACGACGTGGTAGTTGCTGCAATATGTCGAGACAAATTACCCCTGCGTGCGCCAAACTATGCGTCATCAACACCAGATCTAAATACCCTGAAGGCCGGCATCGCAGATCCATCTACATCGGAGTTGGTAGACTCAGCCACCGCAGTACAGCAACCTTTCACCTCGAATCGACGAGCCGCCTCTCAGAGAACCCGCTACAAACGCAAGATTTTACCCAAATCCAGCTCCTCCCAGATGAGTAAACATCGACGAACATCTGAACTTGACCTCAGCATCGATTACGCGGTGAATTTTCTGTTCCCGGAGGCAACCGGCATGCTTCCGGATGAGAGTGATTGTAAATTAAGTCGTTGTAGGTCAGTTAATTGATGCTCTGTTAAGTTTGTGCTGCTGCTGGACCAATGTAAGGTACCGTTGTTCTAAACGCCAACTTTATTTTTGATTATTTGTCTTTATTTATTGTTAAGCTGTGCATTAAACTCTGAATATTAAATAAATACAAGATACAAATATTACATTATGGTTGTGTTTGCTTGCATATAAATGTTTGGTTCATGTAAATAAATTGTATGTAAAAAACTTCCTTAAATATTTTATTTAGGTCGATACCGGTGTCACAAGTAACTGTGTGCTTATTAAAGTTAGCATACAAAAGCATATAACTATTTAGACAAAAAATATTTAACTTGAAGCATGATTGGTGATTCAATTAAAAAAATCACCAGGGAAATAAATCACATTAACATAAAAGGTTCCTGAGAACATGCAGATATAATCACAACAACATACCTACATACTCAAATACATAAGAAACTAAGAAGTAATATAAAATTATTTTTCAAAAATGTGTGACGTAGTTGTGTGCAAAAATGCATACCCACGTATACAAAAACACATAAAATCATCTTTACTTAAATTTTAAAAAAATATGTTGTTAATTGTGACAAATACACATCTATATGAAACAGAATTGTTATCGAAATTATGGTTAGTACGGAAGTTATTATTTCAAAGCGTGAAGGAGTTTATTTTATCCCTGCCAACGAAAGACAGTCCAATCACAAGAAAAATGACTCCTCGCAAAACTGACTCCACCCAAGACTGGCCCCTCACATGACTGACACTTCATTGCCGAGTGTGCCTCTTCAACAGTTTCTTACAGAAATTTATTCGCTCAGCTTGAACTCATGGTCACACGTAAATCAGACAACTGACTACTTCAAGACTGTCCCCTCCTGCTCCACAAATTACCCCTAAATTACCCTTCGATATCCCCTAAATGACTCCCAAAAACCCCTAAATGACCCTCAAATGAGCCCTAAATGACTCATCCTATTCCACAAATGACCCCTTATGCTCTACAAATGACCCTTCCTGCTCCACAAATGACCCTTCCTCCGCAAATGACCCCTCATGCACTGCAAATAGCCCCCCAGCTGCTCCGCAAATGACCACTGAATGACCACTATTGACCCCCAATGACCCCTTAATGACCCCCTAAGTGACCTTAAAATGACCTCAATATGACCACTATATAAACCTAATTGTGGTGTGTGTGGTGCTAAATGCAGTGCTAAGTGTCATACATGTGTTGCTAAGTTTGGTGCCGGTGGTGCTAAGTGCGGTGCATGCAGTGCTAAATGAGGGTCAGTCGTGGTGCATGAGGAGTTATGCCTGACCCCTATCTAGACTGAACCTTCATTTTGGAGCATGCTTCACAATCAGTTTCGCATGCTCCGCAATCAGCTCCACGCGCTCCGCAATCACCTCCGCACATGCTGCAATCAGCTCCGCATGTTGGTGGAGAGAGGTTAAGTTATGTTTGGTGAGGTGAGTGAGGGTTAGGGTAGGGTAACATTATATGGTCCTCGATTTTTAGATTTTTTATAGTTTTTTGCAATTTTTTTTATTGTGTGGGTGGAGGGTGGGTGGGGCTGGTTAGGTTTGAAGGGGAGAGCGAGGGGGTAGGGTTGGGTAACTTTATATGTTCCGTGATTTGAATTTTTTTTTATACTTTTGCTTTTTTTAATTTTTGTGTTCAAGGTTATTCAAGGTCACAAGCAAAGGGTCAAGATCAATGTCACCAAGATCAAATATGGTGGTCAAGTGCCACCACAACATGGCCGCCCCAGGCCGTCGGCCACCTCTACAAGCGAGGTGGCGGGCGAATCATTATCCTGATGCTTAATACCTGCAGCCGACACGCCATTACCTTACTAACACCGATATTTATAAACATATCAACTAAGTAAAAATGGTTTTAATGAATTACAGTAATTAAAATATTTATTAAAATAGACGTCTCAATTAATTTTATTGTAACCGTAACTCAAAACCTAATTTTAAATTTGTTTGTTAGGAGGAAATGTGCTTACAAGATCCCAAAATCCACCTGCGGTTTGTATTTGTCCTGCATTTTTAATCAGTTTAACCAACCACATTCAATTTCTTCTGTTTTTCTCATTATTTATTTCTTTAGTTAAGAAGTTGTCAACGTTGATTTACACCATATCCCAAAAGAATTAATTCTTTAGACGTTTTAACGTTTCACATTTTACGTTAATATCACTTTATAAAAAACCTTTTTTTAGGTCAGGTTAATAATTTTCGAGGCACGGGAAGTATTATTACTGTTAGTATTTTAGGTAAAATGATAGACTTATTATATCATCAAATACCCTACAAATTTCTCTCCCTGTGCTCTTCTTGTAATGTTCAAATTCACTTACTCCATGTGTATGACCTCCTATGATAGTATAAGTACATACATAAGATTTTTCTAGACTACAATCACTAACCATGGATTTCCCCATGTAGATGTTCACAGTTCTGAAAGCATTAACACAATTTAAGATAACAGTATGCTACATTCCGGGCGATCAAATATCTGTTTAACATCTTAAATGTTCGCTCTGCATTGCTAAAGTGATGCACGTTTTATATTGTAGCCAGTTCGGGTGCGAGCAATAGAAATTGTTCATGACTTTTTTTTACATGGTATCTTAAACGTTGCTCAGAATTTTCAACATTACTACTTAGAAAATAACTTTCTACAAACAAGGCATTTTGTCTTGCGATTACGCCTGTCACTTTAATATTTTCGAATTATTTTGTAACACAAAATATAAAAGGAGCGTCAAGAATAAAAATTTGAACTTTCGATGTTACCTCCCAAACTGGAAACATTGCGTTACGAAAAAGAGCGGATAGTTAGAGAAACAAGAAGTTACTGATATAACTAATGAGCCTGCTTTCCTCAACCTGGGTGCAGTTAATTTTTTAATAATTTCTTATACATTTGAGTTGGTAGGAAGGACTTGGGTTCTATTTCAAAGCAATAACTTCAGAAATGAAACCAGAAACTAATGCAACAGTAGTGAGACAACTACACATACACACATGCCTTACCCTAGACTTTCACACAAGAAAACCTCGTACCATAAGTTAGCGAGCAATTCACGCAGCATCAACTTCGGATCTAAACAGTCTAATATTTCAAATACTAGGGTTTACTAACATAAAATATTTACAGGGCCTTTATTTTGTAAATAAGTGATTGAGCCTCATAAAATATGTAAGTTTACATGGAATACCCTAGCGCTACTTGTATGAATAATTTGATGGAAACTGGCTGTTTGGTCCCTGAGATATAAAATAAAAATTTTATTTTCTTATTTGAGAAAATTGTGAGAAAATAAGCTCTATTTACCATGCTTCTAATGTAGACTGTCTACGTACATATTTTGGTTGAATTTGAATAAATTGTGTAATATATATGTCAAACTACCTAAATGATTTATAAAGCTACCATTTTGTATATCGTTGTCTTATCGATTTAAATCATAACATTTTACATTATTTTCTGTAGCATTTGTAATGTGCACAATGTGGTACAAATTTATTAAAAATATTCCAGTGTTACACTTGGTAGGAATAGGTTGATTAGTCCTCGAGATTTGGCATAAAACCTCCATAAGTTTAATATGGCGATCTTCATAAATGGAGGACAAAAAAGTATTGTAGTAGCAATTTCAATGATTGTATACTGCAAATGTCCACGGTTTAGTTAAAATAGTGTACATAGTTTCGTAGAAATCGCCCACAAAACTGAAATGATTTTATAACATCCATTCTGAAAAAGTGTGTTCTAATTTCAAAAATACATTTATTATTATGGCCTACCACAGTATAACTTATTCATAAAATTTTTTAAGAATGGGTTGATTGTTTCCCAGCACACAAGATAAAATCATAATTTATTATTGGTAGGGATATCTTACAAAATGGCAGAGCAATAATGCTCTGCATACACAAATATGATGGTTGTAAAACGTACTGTCAGCATACAAAATTAAGTTGGAATTAGTTTCGTTATTAAAATATACTGGGCTGAAAAAAATTATGTAGGTACGATTTTTAAAATAAGTGTCTGACCTACATAAAACATACCAGATGGTCACCAACTGCTTCAGTATTATTTGATTGCCCAATTTTGAAGGAATTTGTCAATTATTTCCCGAGATATGCCAAAAGCTTTGTATACTTGCATAACGCTACCTTACAAAATGGAGGACAAAAGGGTTTTTATTAACATAGAGTTTATATTTGTAATATCTAGTGCCAGCCCAACGTTTAGTTTGTAATTGATTATATGGTTTCGATATATGGCCGCCATTTTTTAAATAAGTGCCTGACACACTTTAAAAATATCACTTAACATCATCTGTCGCGGTACTAATTTGGTATCAATATTTAATTTATTACAGAGTATTGACATAATGAATTTATTTATTCGTGTGGCACTATCTTCCAAAACATCTGACAAAAATGGTTATTTGTCGGTATATATGATGCTGGTAATAGATACTTTCACTATATAAAATTTGTACGAAATTAGTTAAATGGTATGGCATATATGCTGAATAAACTAAAACATTTGTATTGCTGCCATTATGAAAATAAGTAACGAATCAAGTTCAAAAACTTACACATATATGCCAAATTACGTGATAATTGATTGAAGAGTTTTTGTGATATAATGTAATACCATTATTTTTTTTCAATTGGTGCAATATTACAAAATTTCGGACAAAAAACATTATCCATTAAAAAATTTAATGCCGATTGAATGGTCTGCCATCATGAAAAATTATGTTTAATGGGTTGAAGGGTTCCCGAGGTACGACATATCAATCGAATTTGTTTAATCGCAACCATTTTGAAAGTACGTACCTGACGTGAACTAACTACAAATGTAAAAAGTCAGGTGTCCTTACTAAGTATTACAAGTTTACCAGGTTTGGTGAGATTCATTGAAAGTTCCAAAAATTGAAAGGGTGCACACACACACATATATACACACACTCACACTGAAAGACAGACAGGAACGTGAACTCTTAATCCTTTCTGTTCTTCGGAAAGTAGGCAAAAAAAACCGGAGCTAAAATGTTTATATAGCCACCATTTTCAAAATGTGTGTGTCTGTCCTCAGAATACTATTTTAATTTCCGGCCACAGTTATAATTGTTTGCTTAGTTTAAAAGAAACTAATTGTTTTTTTGGAGATTGCATAATTTAAAATTGTCAAGTAATACTATTTTACAAAATGTAGACAAAGGATATTTTATGTGTAAAAATCTTATTCTTGTAATATTTACCACCATCACAGAAAAGTTCATTATAATTAATTACACATTTTTGTCGATATAACATACAAAACTTAAATTTCTATATGGCCGCCATTTTTAAAATACGTGTCTGACATACTTAAATCATATCAGTTAATTTTACCTACCGCAGTACTATATATTTCCCATATTTGGCAATAATCAGTCAATTTTTTCCCTAGATATGTCATAAAAAAACATTATTTATTCACGTGGCACTATATTACACAATGTACGTCAAAAGAACCTCCTTGTAGACACATTTGATGTTTATTATATATACTACATGTTTGCAAAGTTAGATTGGCATATTTTAAATAGTTTTGTAGATATAGCATAATATGCTAACATAGCTAGATAGCCGCCATTTTGGAAAATAAGTGTCTGACACAAATGAAACAGATTTCTACCTATCACCTGCGGTAGTGCTACATGATTGCCAAATTCAGCAGGAATATGTCAATTGTTTCTCGAGAAATTACACAATAACATTATTAATTCATGTACTACTATCTGGTTTATTTTATGCTTCTAGTAGATACAGTCATCGTACAAAATTTGATTGAAATTGGTTAAATGATATGGTAGTTATACCAAATAAACCAAAAATATTTGTCTGACCGTTATTTAGAACATTTAATTACTTATATTTACCTGGCCTATCATAGTTTTACGTACATTTGGAATTTGGCGAAAATTGGTTGAGTAATTTTCGAGATATAATATAAAATATTTATTTTTAGATGTGGCACTATCCTTCACAATGGTGGACAAAAGTGGTTGTTGTTTAGCTTATACGATGCTTGTAATAGCTACTGCCAGCGTTACTGTGTTACTTTCCATTGCACATGTTATATCACTAAATTCTTGTTTGCACGTACTTGCATATACTGTTTAAATAAATGTATGTTTCCATGGGAAATATCGCGTGTGCTTTAATTATTTTTGTGCATACATGTGTTAGGAATAGTCGATTTGTGGAAAATAGCTTGCCCCCGTATGTAATTTCATTTAGCGAAAACCGTATTTCCAACCGTTTCGGAAATTTTGGGGGTGTCCGAGTTAGGCGGACCATCCCTTATATGCGAGGCAGCTGTTGTAAGCTCCAACCACCCTCGTCTCGCATACGTCTTCTTTGTACGAGAAGAGCGGCGTGCGAGTGTATAAGGGTCTTGCTTTGACATGCTTCCACACGCATAACTAATAGGGAAATTATTCTTGTGCACAACAGCCAATCACAGGTCACGATTAAATGGAAGAGCCTGCAGCAAGAAGGAGGCACCTCCCGTTCAGTAGTTTACCAGGAAACAACAAAAAACAGATGAGCCTAGATACTTTGCTTATAAAATATCGCAAAAGTTTACATGAGTTCTGCATGAAAATAGGCATAGGAGTATTAATATGGATGTCACAAAATATATTTTCAGAAACAATAAGAATGGTTATGAAACTTTGAGCTGCCTCCCTTTTGCACCCAGTTCTGTCATTTTAAAGGTACTTTATAAGTAGTATTCTATACATTCGTAACATGACATCATTTCTGAACATCTGAACACCACATACTAAATATTGGCAATATATTAATTAATTTTCTTACATTTCATGATATTGTAAGATCAATTTGCTAATGTCAACATGCGCAAAATCACTATCACATAAAAAGTACTACTATTAATCCTCGCTATCCCCTTCATGTGCATGCTCTGAATTCAGTCCATTGTAGAACCACATTTCACTTTGCCCAACTTTTTTTTCGTGACAGTTCCATTACATCTGTGTGTTTTGTACATTTCAGTCTTAAAGAACTGTTGTACGCTGGTCGGGTAGAGAACGTAGGTGTTCCACTCGTAGCTTTCATCACATGTATTTGTATGAAGATAGGAGTGTAGACAGAAACACTGCAATGCATAGAACCGGAGTCACAAACCATATTTGGTGATTGCAAACTTCAAATCTAAAACAAGTGTTACATAGTCATGTATGAAACTGATTGGTTCATTTGCTGTTTTTTTTACAATAGTCTAGTCATACAAATAAAAGTGACTATTGCCTATTTTTACTGATATGATACAGAAATTATACACCCAGCACTGCCTTTTGTAGAACGAATCTGAGAAGGTACCTTTGGCAGAGGAAGTTTTTGCTGGTAGTCAAAGGAAAGTGTTTTTGTTTCCTCGTTTTCTCTTGCCAATTGATTTCTCTCTATGCTGTGAAAAAGATGATTCAGGGTTTTCCGCGTGTTTAGATCTCTGCGTTTTTCTTCTGACAGTCGCGGAAGTTAGTTCTTTAGTCATATTGCCGCAGACCTGACATGTATCTGTCCTTGGATGTCCAAAACTTATGTTGAAATTTTCTTCGAATTAGCGGGAATATACGTCGTAGCTGACAACAGGTTTCAGAATAGGCTTCCATAAATATGGTTGTAAATATTACGTTCATTTTGCTGTAAATACAACTCGTATTTTTTTATAGAGAGCTCGCTGTTAAAATCCTTTCTTCCATTGTTATCTGCCCTACTGTAGTGCGACTCCCTACCTGGAAAACATTTTATGTGGTTATGTACTTTCTGAACTACTTCTTGGGAAACAGTATTATATCGATTGTGATGTCTTCCTGTCTGATCTTCTCTAAGAGTTGTTGCTCTATTTTTATTTTGACTCTTAGCTATGCGTTTCACTCGTTTCCGGGAAATGCCATGGAGAGATAAAAATGCTTGTTTACATACCTTAAAGCTCCTGCTACCAAAGAGAATCTTATAAACGATAGACGCATTGCGTTAATTACGTTGTCCGTTTTTAATTTGTATATGCCGTACTGGTTTTACGTCAATTAAGCCTGCCAAGTACTTATCTTGCCATACTTGGTCTCAAATCTTGTTGAAATTTTTCAGCACATTGTGCTTTTCATCCATGTTGAGTTTGATAAAACATTTATACTTACGTAGGCAGTCCATCTTCATAGTTCTAGCTGGTACAACTTTCTTTCTTGAAAATAAATATGTTTCACCTGAAACTCGCAAACGTTTTCTGACGTTTATTTCCCATTCTGCAACGCGTGGTACCTTTATGTTTTTATGACTTTGGCTAGAACCTGCCTCACAATCAGATATATCCTATTCACTCATCGACATGTTATTTAACCCTTACAACTATTATAACTGATTATAGCTCTTTGTAAATATAACATTGGCGAAGTTGACAGTAACACATACACTGCTATCCAGTGTTGCCAATTAGAGTTTATCGTATCTATTACCACCAGATACATTCATACACATAGCCAGGTACTAATATATTTTCTGTTAACAAACAATAAAAGTGACATTCAAAGCTATTGTAATAATCGGAAGGGATGTTCCAATGATATTAGGATATTACCATTCACAAGACATAAATCGATAGGTCGAAACAAATACAAATAATTATATGTTGGAATACCTCCTCGAATGCCATATTCTACAAAAATACTCGATACCTAAGTACTCTGAAGAGCCAAAAAAACTGGTACACCTGCCTAATATCGTGTACGGCCCCCCGAGAACGCAGAAGTGCTGCAAGACGACGTGGGATGGACTCGACTAATGTCTGAATGTATGCAGGAGGCAATTCACACCATGAATCCTGCAGGGCAGTCCACAAATCCAATCTGCACCAATTTGAGAAAGGGTTGCACGTCTGTTACGTTTAATGATTCTCGTCAGTCGTCGTTTGTCCCGTTCTTTTGCGATCTTTTTCCGGCCGCAGCGATGTCGAAGATGTGATGTTTTACCAGATTCCCGATATTTACGGTACACTCGTGAAATGGTCGTACGTGAACATCCAAATGTTATCGCTACCTCGGAGATGCTATGTCCCATCTCTCGTGCGCCGACTATAAAACCACGTTCAAACTCACTTAAATCTTGAAAACCGGCCATTGTAGCAGCAGTAACCGATCTGGCTGCCGAGCGCATCGCGTTACTCTGATTGGTTCCATACCTGTATTATTTGCATACGCACGCCTATACCAGTTTTTTTTTCTTTTTGGCTCTTCAGTGTATATACTGCAGTAGAGCATGCAGAACAGGTAGAAGAATAATGTTCACACCTTCGCAGCAGTATTGAGGCAGCTCCAGAAGCCAACCCCATCTTGCAGTATACGTTGGTGCAAATGGAGATACCTCCAGGCGATACCTTCATGTTCAACCAAAAAACTGTAGAAAGGTCTGGGGGGAGCTCATCTGCTCACGATATCAATGCAGGGAGGTGCCTCACTATTACCCCAATGTTTGTATATGGTTTAATGCACTTGACTCGTTTTTACAAAATTATGGAGCTGCCTCTTTCTTGTTGCAAGCCCTTCAATTGTCTGCGAAGGGTGAGTGAGTGAAGAGATTTGGGTGGATGTTAACATCGAGGTGTTGAGTATCTCAGGTAAAGCGAGGCGAATATGGCGCACCGCTGGAATGTAAGGGCGGGAGAAATGGGAGATCCCCGACAATACCCTCCGACCAGCGGCATCTTCTGACACGATTCCCACATGCAAAAATCCGGGGCAACCCCGCCGGGAATCGAATCTGGTTCACCTTAGTGGGAGGCGAGTAGTCTAAACACTACACTACCACGGCCCCGGTCTGCCAAGGGTTATTTATTTTTTCACCGGGGTTTGTTATAGAACACAGCGGTTGAAATGAATAAAACAAAAAAATTAACAACGTAAATTATTTTGAAATTTCTGGAAATTAAATATGACTTTTTTCACAGAATATGTTCATTTTCTTATATATATATATATATATATATATATATATATATTATTATGTATCATATGTTGTAACCTTTAAAATAATATCACTATAAATGCCCTTCAACATGTAGAAAATCGTTCCAATATTAATCACTAACTGTCTATTAATTTTATGAAATATAACTAGTAGCTTAAAACAAAATGCGCAAGACTTCTTCTAGTTTGTCAAATGTCAAACTAGCAGCAACTTTATCCCGTGAAATTATATTATGTTTGTATTTTTTAAGTATGTGTTTATACTATATTGCATTATCAAATCATTTCAACAATTTTTTTCAGTTAAGCTACATTTAGTAACATTGGATCAACCAAAACCCTATTACCTGAACTATATGAAAGGACTTTTAAACCAAGCGACGTGTTTAAAAGAAATTCCTGTGATACGGCTGTACGCAAAGAGCTCCAGAGGCAGTAGTTTTAGGGCTATTGGTTGATATCTGAGCTAATAAATATTTATGAACATAACCATTCACGCATTCCAGATCAAACGAATGTTAACGAAACGGACGTATACGAAACGTTTTTACTAAACATTATTTTAATAGGGATTATGAATTGCTACTTACAGATCAAACGCATCGTGCGAAGAGACTGTTGAATTATTGTGGTAGGTGAAGATCATTTAATCTATGAGTATAAATGACTTATCTCACGTTTTTCTGACTCAGTTGGTGAAAGAGTTAAAAACAATTCTCCATAATTTATTATACAGAAGTTTGATTTTGGTGAAAACATTTGTCTCAAAACAAATACAGTAAAACTTAGTCATTTTGCAAAATGTTGTGTTACGCTTGCATTAATCATTTTCAACTCAGTTATTATTCTCAACTTCTCGGGTTAATCTGTTTGAGTACGTCATAGTTTATTCTATTTTATTTATACGTATATGTGTGTATGTATGTGAGAAAGTGTTAGAGATTATCGTTAAAAAAGTAAAAGTGCACGAAAGAAATTATAGATTATATTACATTGTCATAATACTGAAGTTATAAAGTACACTGCGTTACTTATTAGCAAAGTTGAGGTAAAAAAAACAAAAAATGAGTTCTGAGAAGTTTTAGGAGCCTACCTTGCTTTGTGAGTAGCATACATTGACACGTGTTTGAGTAATGACACTTTATATAATTGCTTTTTACCACTGTGGTTAAAGACTTAACACATAAAGCTCAAATTAACAAAAACAAACAGTATAACTAATAATCGTTCACACAGAATATATTTTTGTAAAAACTGAAATGGTTAAAAACGTTAGCAAATGTTAGAATTTCAGAAAGTCGTAGCACGTAACTGCGCATGTTTACATTATATATGTGTAAATATAATAACTTTATATCAGGTCTTGGGTACAATTTTTTTATGACAATAGCTAAGTATCCGTAAATATGTATAGCCTAAGTGCACTATATTCAGGTGGCACTATTATCGAGGATACCATTAAAAGAGCTGGCACATCTATAAACTGCATACAGTGGTTAAAACTTATCTTATAAAATATGTTTTATGAACTCCATGAATTCAGATATACGATGATCCTCCTTTTTTTCATGAAGTGCGATCTTGCAATATCTCGGAGGAACCAAAATACCGATCTCTTTTAAATGCATACATGTTGCACACTCAATATACCAAATTTTATTTAAATATTTTCAGTAATTGCTGAGATATGACATAAAACCTCAGATAAATGGACGCTTCTTTCAGATTACACTTTTTTAATTTTTATGATAAAATAATTTTTTTTTCCAGCATTTACCATTTTGTTTACATATGTAAAATTAGTGAGGCAATTACAAATACAAGCGTACCTTACCTGAGACTGCAACCCAGAACTCCGTACCGTATGCTGAAATGCAACCAACTGCATTACGGAGGTAAGATTACGAGCATTAATTTCGGTTGTAATTAACCTAATGTTATGGTAGACGGGGATTATTAACCTGAAATATTTACAGGGCCGCAAGGAGTACAAGAAGATTAAACATTTTATCGAGTGTCTAAAAATAACAGTGTCCCCCTAAATCATTTTAAATTCATGAGCCGAATTGTCCAAACTCAGGAGAACATATAGTACTTAGTAAAGGCATCCGTCTTTTTGCAGTTATCTATCATGCGGTGCTCCCTAGGATGTGGTAGAGCAACAGGAGTATCCGACATTTTTATTTAATCTTTCTCTGCTATATTTAGTTTTATTTAATTACATTTCTTCGAGTTTTGCGTCTATTGTCGTGGTTTACAACTTTACGTCATGGTTAAATTTAGCCACCATGTTTAATTTGGCTTGGTTACACTATAAGTACTTTATGTTTCATTAAGTCACATTCAATGAAATTTGAATGACATGATTTGTCACATTCGAAAACATTAGTTCATGTTGAGCCACGTTCAACTACATTCTAGCATGTCTTGAATATTTCCCAATGTTTGCTCAAGATTATTTGGACACACTAGTTGGCAGAAATTGTGTCATTTGAATGCATTTGTCACATTTAATTACAATTCATATGTTTATTAATGTAGTGAATTGTTACTTCTGTCATGTTCCGTCATGCTTTGTCACGCATATTATTAGTTTCCTCACTTTGTATTGCATTTTGTTAGTTTTATTCAGGAGTTGAAATATTTGGAAACATTACGACACAACAGGTGATGATATAACTTATTTTGTTCTTGTTGATCGCGTCTGTCCATGTTGCTGATATTTCATCCAACTTTGTTACGGTCAGTAATTTGGTTGTGTTTCCTCTCACGCATGTTGAGTGTAAACGTTTATAACCTTGGTCATGTTTGATTATCTCTGCTCATATTTGTAATGTTGGTCGAATAATTACCATACTTTCCCTTGTAAATGTAGGCTTATGCAATCATGCAAATGTCTGTCTTGAATATATGTCCCCCCCCCCTAATAACCTTTAAACATATGAACCAAATTTCACCAAACTTACTAAGGACATCCGACTTTTATATTTTTCTACCACATCATGTACTTATTTTCAAAATGTTGTCGTTTTATTATTTAAGCGCCATTTAATATCTCAGGAACAATTTAACCAATTTAAACCACATTTCATATTTTGAGAGCTCATGATATAAATATTTTTATGGAGGTATCATGGAAGACTATGTGAGTTTATTAAGCTTATACATAATATTTCCGTAACTATTCCATAGCTTTTCGCCAAATTACGCACGTATCTAATCCTATGCTTGGCCATGTTCCCATGCACGACTTGAACGGATAAGGTAATTACTCCTAACATGGCAACAATATAGATAAAATACACCGCCAGGCAATGAAAATAGGGCATCACGATGAAACCATGTGACAACAACAAAACTATGTAAAAAGCGAGAGTACAGGCTGGTATGCACATGATCCCATGTTGATACGTTTGCATTTGATCACACACCTGGCAGTGGCGCTGCAAGCACCGCCCAGCGTTCGTAGACAGTGACGTGTAGACATTTTCCACGACACTGGCCAGTACTGGGGCTCCTGTATGCCCACGAACCATGCCTAGCGCCTTGCGGTGGTGAATCTGCAATCCCAGCGCCCTTTACATGTGCTGCCATTAACTATGCAAGAGAGGCGGATCCGTTTGCAGTGATTCCAGGCCAGAGCACTGAAGAACGTCACAGACTGGCATTGTGCGGTGTTCATTGATGAATGTCGCTTCCTTCTCGAGACTGCTGATCATCACGCGCGGGTGTGGATGGCCCCTGGTGAATGCCACAAGCGCAATTTCCCTATAGAGTGGTACACTTCCCCCACGGCATGCATCATGGCCTGGAAAGCCATAGTCTGCGATAGCCGGTCCGCTCTCGTTGTGTTACGTAAAACACATTGATAGTCAAGCAGTATGTGGATTAAATCACACGCCCCCATGTGCTCTTATTTTTGGCAGGAAATCCATGCGCGATATTCTAGCAGGATAACGAATGTGTGGGACCAGTTGAAACACTAGCTGCCGCTGTACGACGGTATCCGGAATTCGGAACACATTGTCCAACAATCGTGTCTGTCTCAGGACATCTGATGCCTAGTTAACTCTATGTCAGACCATGTTGCAGTGTGTATCGCAGTTCTAAGGTGCGCGACACTTACTGAAAATGACCAGACGGTGTACTACAAACCCATATATAAAAGCCTTGCTTCTCTGTTTTCGTGGCCATGTGTATTACTTATCTGTATAACTACCTCTGTGAAGTTTCGGTACCATCTAATATCCTGCTGTGTGAGTTGTTTTTACTATCCGGCATTGTATTTTAGGTTAATTTGTTATACATACCATATTGTTTAACCAGTTTTTACTTAACTTGGTATTATGAAAATATCGGCTACAAGCTTTAAATATGTGAATACATGACAACTTTTGTTCAATGTTTTGTAAGATATCAACAAAAAAAAACATGAATTTTTTTATCGTGTCTTGGGAAACAATCAACCTATTCCTACCAAACTTGACAAACTGGCAATTCTACGGGAACGCAAACATATATACTATGTTTTAAATGAGTCAGGCACATGTTTTTAAAATGGTGGAATATGAATATTTGTTATTACTATGCTATACCTACGAACCCTTGCAACCAAGTTAAACAAACTTTATGTGTTGGCAGTAGCCTATATTGCAATTATTAAATGTGTCTACACATAACAACATTTTCCTACAAATTTTTAAGATAGCGCCATTTTAATGCGATATCTCGGGAAGTAATCAACCGATTCCCACCAAATGTTGGTAGGCTATAAAAACCGATGTGTTTTAAGTGGGTCTGACATTTATTTTCAAAACGGTGGCAATAAAATATTTTAATTTTAACATATATGTTCCTTTTACCTCAGTCTTAAAGTAGGGCCTACCTCGTAAAATTTACTCGAATACATATATAGAGGAAAGTAAACTATAATATAACGTCTCCAAATAATTTAATGTATGTTTCAATGCTTATAAGTAGAAGTGTGACGTAGTGGTGGCTGCAGTACGTGTAACGTGTTTCAAGGGTAGAGTGAAAACCCTGGTTGCGCAGTCACGATAGTCCAAACTGATTGTGATTGTTGTGTACTTGTTAGAAACCATAATAATAGCCACTTTAACAACTTAATAACTTAAAAACAGTGTGAAAACTGGAACTCTATTGAACTTACTGCAGTGACACATAGGCAGCATGGCGAGTTAACTTTGGCCCGCCCCGTCCAGACAGCATTCCGGAGGATAGTCATACTTGCGATCTTACCAATAGGAAGTAGCGTGTACAATTAGCACATTCAGAAACAGTGCAGTCTTGTAGGAAAATATTTATGTTACAGAACAAGCACATAAACACTAGGAACCCTAGGAGAAAAATGATACTGTATACTTGAATGATAACAATAAGCGGAAGTGTTTAAAAAAACCTGGATATTTAACAACTGTTCAATTTTCTTGATTTTCACATAAAAATCAGATATTTCATCCAGATGACATTCATGAAAAATTTGCAACTGACATGTGGCCTCTGAAAAACATGAACAATTCCATTAAAATATTTTACTTGTGGTAGTGGCCTTTGCAACACTAGCGCCCACGCGATGGTTTAAATTAAGCATGAAAAATATTAAAACAACAACAAATATTTAATAAATTTTAAGAAAATAAATACTTCAAATAAAATTTGTGTAAATAAAGGCTTGGAACTCAGTTCAGGATCCCCGTAGTAAACGTCGAAAAAAGTTAACTGCGTGAGAAAAACAACATGGCGGAGCGAGATACGTTACACAATTTGTACTTACGTTGTTGCGTGAAAACTTAATTTGGAAATGTCTTATACGGACCAGGTTGTCGAAATGTAGAATTCCGAAGGCATTGACGTTCTCGATGATAGGACGATGACGAGGCATCTCTCCGGATGCGCAGTATCCCAGGATGACGTCGTCCCTGTGCAGGCTCACGGGCTTACGGTGTTAGCATATAGTCCATATAAGCACCTTAACTGACGACGTTGTGGGTGTTAAAGCTAACCTCACCGAAATCTACGCGGGGTGATGCTGTACTGGCCTGCTTCTTACGTAGAACACCTCGCGTCTTCGTCTATTCTAGACGGCCTGCAAAAATCTATCTTAAACACGTAGTGCGCGGCCCACCCGGGCTGGCTGCCTGACGTCGCGTATCGCAAAATGCCTGTCTTCTTTATCAAAATACTGAACTTAAGAATGTTCTTTAAATCTGACCAATCATGAGAAGCACAACTCTAAATTTATCAAACTGCCACTTAAAAATTTCCTAAACGATCAAAAGCACACAGTCATATGGCCCTGTATGTAAACATACTCAACCCAAAAACTGAAACACATTTAAATATGCGGCCAAATAAAATTATAGTTGTAAAACAATAAAATTATTTTTAAGTACTCTGTTTCAAAACAAATAAATATATCTAGCCACTAAAAATTAATCACATGAAAAATTATTTTGAGCCTGATAAATATAAAAACTACGTATTAATAAATATTCATTTTTAAGGCTAAAAAGCGCGTGTTACAAAACTAATTAGTTATATTGTTAACTTCTTGTTCTTTATCTGGTAATGCTAACATAGGTTAACGTTTGGTAATGTTTATTTACACTTCTTTGCATTTGCTTACATGCATCTTACATCATGTGTGGCCACACTTGAACACATTTTGACTTCTTCGGACATTTAATCAAAATAGGTCGTTCTTTTTACTGTGAAATCTGACATACATGTGTTAACATTTAATGGCCGGAGAGAACACTTAATATTAATTTGTAATATATGGTTGGCTACGAGTACAAAGATTTAATTAAGTGAGTGCATTTGGACACATAGAGTTAGGTGAAGTCAAAAATCTACATTACTTCCACACATTGCGTGGAAGATTGTGGAAAAGGGTGGTGGTGGGAACCTCACAAAACAATGAGGTAATTGTAGAATGGTGTCAATATGTAGGTATAAGCTGCATACGAAAACTAGGTTAAATCGGTCGTTAGATGCGGACATGATGTCAAATGAGGAGGGAAGTTGAAAAAATTATATTTCTTCATGTGTCCTGTTAGGAAGGAGGCAATGATAAGTGGTTATTATTAAAGAAAAAATATGTAACTGCAGCTTAAATTCTTTAAGAATAAACAAGAGCTGTAATCCCGGTCGCTCCGCAACCATTTATACATGAAAAATACAACACGGGATTTAAATGAATTTAGTGTAAACGTTAATCGCGCGATTATCGCGATTAAAATGCCACCTAAGAAAATAAATCTTAAAACTAATTTCACAAAATATTTTTCACGAAATATATAATTTTCATTAATATTTTTACAAATGTAATGTAAACATCACTTTGAATTCGTTAGTTTGCAACGAAATACTTCAAGTGCTTTCCTNATGAAAAATACAACACGGGATTTAAATGAATTTAGTGTAAACGTTAATCGCGCGATTATCGCGATTAAAATGCCACGTAAGAAAATAAATCTTAAAACTAATTTCACAAAATATTTTTCACGAAATATATAATTTTCATAAATATTTTTACAAATGTAATGTAAACATCACTTTGAATTCGTTAGTTTGCAACGAAATACTTCAAGTGCTTTCCTNAAATATTTTTACAAATGTAATGTAAACATCACTTTGAATTCGTTAGTTTGCAACGAAATACTTCAAGTGCTTTCCTAAGAAAAATTCCTAAAAAGAGATGTAAATTTTTTTTATAAATTTCTATATTTATATATATGATACAGTTACAGACATGAAAGCATAACATTTTTAACAACGGTAAATATTATTATATTTATGTGATTTTGGTTTTACATCAATACGACCAGTAATTCTCGAATGACAATAAAAAAATTGAAAAATCGTTAAGTTGCCTCTGGATTTGCTGCTCCAGATGTGCGATGGCGTATTCTGTGTCTATCAGTGGCAACCTGGAGTGAATAGGAACTTGTCATTTGCGTAGACGAAGCGGTGCGCATACACTGTCCGTCACCTGAGAACTCGAATCAACCCGCGAATAATGAATGGCTACGTGAACAGTACTGTCTCAAGCCGCATTTTCCCAGCATTATATCCCACATGGCCGCCTATTTTGCAACCGTCCTAATACAAATTATATCAGTTCATGGCATGTAAGAGAGCCTTAGAAATTAATTACTACGACATATTTACATGACGATAACCGGGGCTGCTGAAATGCCTCAAATCTAATACTCTTTAATTGCTGCTTATTAAAGCTTAGTAAAGCCAATGTTTCATGCTGTTTTGTTTGTCCGGNGGGGGGGTAATTAAATAAAAGCTTACTGAATACTGGTACAGCCATGTGTTATTCTGGATTCGAACACAGGATGTATTGTAGTGTAAGGTTGCCCCCCAACAAACTACGCTACCCATAGAAGTTGACTGCACCGAAATAATATTGTGAAATATGTCGAGCTAGATATTTATCATCTTACGTTCACTGAGGTACTGAATCTCGAGGATTATATATCCATTGAACTTTATCTCCCATATTTAACTTTACATAAAGGAAAATAAAAATTAACGAGAAAAACATGCAACCCTCTTCGAGCAGTAATAATGAGTGTAACTATGTCGCATATTCATTGGGGGAAAACAAAAAAATTTTATTCGTAGAACACCCGAATTTTAAAGTACATATCTCATGAAAATTACGAATGTGAACCGTTAACAAGTATCCAGTATTCGGTATTGACGAACGACTCTATAGTTAATTCAACAATCGCATTTGGACAGCGTGACTTTCTAAATATTTGCTAGGGATATACAGGTATATACGTTTATGTTAACTGCTCTTCTTCCTTTTTTTCATGTATATGGCTTAAAAGCTTCACCGCACATTTGGGAATAGAGAAATGGTTTAACAATTCACTTTAACATTTTTCTGCAATACAGTTTACTGTAAATTTGGTCTCTTTTTTTTTATATATTCTCAATTGAATTTACACTACAAGAAATGTCCATAGCTCACATTTGCAGAATTTTTGGTACAAATATGCAAAGAATTGCATTTCCTTGTACAGACTGTTGGAATATTGCATGTAAAAACTTCAGAGAAACATTCTTCACATCTGGGGGAAGAAATATCATTATATGAAAATAGGTCCGTAAACGCTTCGTTTCTATACTACAGCTCGTAATACATAACTTACAGTGAGTCGACCATGTTATTGTGGAATGACATCGCAGCGTTTGTTTACATGGTACATGACACCACACACCACGACACTACGCCATAGAACATTAGCAACTGCACATAAATTAATTACACATGTATGAATGCTTATCGTGGGGCACATTACAGACGAAAGGAAATGATCAAAATGTTCTTTCTCAGCACGAACACATGAATCAACCTGGAGACTTCCTTATTGTTTCGCAGCCCGCCACAATGCGGTTACGAAGGGTTTCCACATTGTCCTCTGGGTTTGCATACACAAGAGCCTTTATATGTCCCCACATAGAAAAGGCTAGTGGTTTCAAATCAGGGCTCCTCGGGGGCTGGTATGGGGCTGCCAATTACAGCTGCGATGGCATTCCACAGTAACATGGTCCATTCCGCGGGCCATACACTTTGCGTTTTGTATTACGATCTGTAGTAAAGAAACGAAGCGTTAACGGACCTATGTTCATGCAATGTTTTTTCTTCCTCTAGATGTGAGGAATGTTTCTCCGAAGTATGGACATGCAATTTTGCAACATCCTGCAAAAGCTTGCACATTCGCTAGCATATCAACTAGCTAGGAACAAACCTGAAAATTGCTGGAAATAAATATAAAGTTTCCTTAAAACGAGGTGTTGTAGGTTTTCAACAGTGAACATCGTATGGAAAATAAAATCCCATTACTCTACCAAGTTACTTTGAGGTTGTGCTGAGAAAGCTCAACTAAGAAACGCCTCGCAGTATACTAAGTGATGCCGAGCGATGTGGTGCAGTGATTAACTTTCGGACTTGCGTTCGGGAGGATCTGGGTTCGAATCCTGGTCAGGACATCCTGATTTCGGTTTTCCATGGTGTCCCGAAATAACTCCATGCGAATGCTGGAATGGTTCCTTACTACAGGTCATGGAAGATTCCTTCTCCGCTCCTGATTCTCTGAGCAATTTTCTCCATCTTTAATGACCTTGCTGCCAACAACAAGACATTAAGCTGTACTTGTACAGCGAATTTAGGCAAAATTGTACTTAAACTCAAATAATAAAATTAACAAGCCGAGACCTTTACACATGTGTTCGGTTAGATCTACTGAGCGTCCCCAAAAATCCCAAAAAATCCCCGGTCTTATATTCCACCATTTTTAAAAATTAACCAGCCATGTTGGATTTTCGCCTATTTTGGGGGAAAATATGTAGCACTCAAAGTATTTAATATTTTAAGTTGCTGTTTTTCAACATGTTGGTTATACACAGAGGTGACAAAAGTCATGGGATAGCAATATACAAATATACAGATGGCAGTAGTTTCGCGTACAAAATGTATAAATGGGCAGTGCATTGGTTGGGCTTTCATTTGTAGTCACATGATTCATGTGAAAATGTTTCTGACGTGATTATGGCCGCACGACGGGAATTAACAGACTTTGAGTGCGGAATGGTAGTTATAAATAGACGCATGGGACATTCCATTTCGGAAATGGTTAGGGAATTCAACATTCCGAGATCCACAGTGTCAAGATTGTGCCGAGAATACCTCATTCCAGTTATAACCTCCCACCATAGACAACGCAGTGGCCGACCGCCTGCACTTAATGGCCGAGACCAACGAAGTGTGCGTAGAAACGTCAGTGTAAACCGACAAGCAACCCTGCGTGAAATAACAGCAGGAATCAATGTGGGACGTACGATGGACGTGTCCGTTAGGACAGTGCGGTGAAATTTGGTTGGGCTATGCCAGCAGAAGACCGACTCGATTTCCTTTACTAACAGCACGGCATCGCCAGTAGCGCCTCTCCTGGGCTCGTGACCATATCGGTTGAACCCTAGACAACTGGAAAATCGGGGCTTGGTCAGATGAGTCCCGATTTCAGTTGGTAAGAGCTGATGTTAGGGTTCGAGTGTGGCGCAGACCTCACGAATCCATGGACCCAAGTTGTCAACAAGGAACTGTGCAAGCTGGTGGTGGCTCCATAATGGTGTGGGCTGTTTTTATATGGAATGAACTGGGTCCTCTGGTCCAACTGAAACGATCATAGCTGGAATGGGTTAATTTCAGCTACTTGGAGACCACTTGCAGCCATTCATGGAATTCATGTACCCAGACAACGATGGAATTTTTATGGATGATAATGCGCCATGTCACCGGGCCACAAATGCTCGCGATTGGTTTGAACAACATTCTGGAAAATTCCAGTGAATGATTTGGCCACCAAGATCGCCAGACATGAATTCCATCGAAAATTTATGGGACATAATCGAGAAGTCAGTTCGTGCACAAACTCCTGCACCAGCAACACCTTCGCAATTATGGACGTCTATAGAGGCAGCATGGCTCAATATTTCTGCCGGGGACTTCCAACGACTGGTTGAGTCCATGACACGTCGAGTTGCTGCACTTTGCCGGGCAAAAGGAGGTTCGACACGACATTAGGAGGCATCCCATGACTTTTGTCGCGTCAGTGTAGAAGTGGATTTGCACACTGTGAACGTACATTATACTATTACTCACTTTCATTTCGTTTACATCATTTAAAAAAAAAATTTTCTCAATTTTTATTATGTGATTTTGGAATATTTTAACGATTTAAATGAAAACGGCTTACGTACTGGAAATATTTTACAAATAAATTATTTAGAGCATTAAAAAATCTATCGGTATCATATAACATATTAGAACTTGACAATGTATTGGGTTTACAGCTCATGCTTATTTATAGGCGTGGAACATATGTGGCAGAGCTTTAATTTCTACACCGTGAGTGTATAATAATTGAGGGGGGGATGAGAGAACTGGCCGTTATATATTAAATAAATTAAAAAAAGTGAAAATTTGGGAAATATTTAGGGCGCTCCATTTATGAAATCAGAAAAAATTCCAAGGAATAGTACGTCTGGTTTTGCCACAGTGGACGCTATATTGGCTCAATATTCTGTTTTGTTTGATCTTTAGGATATTTTTTCTGCTAATCGTTCTAAAAAGTTAGGAATTTTTTGTCTTCTTTTTGTAGCCTTTTGTTACAACAATACATTTGGTAGAAATATCACTCCTTTTCAAAAGTAATGTAATCAATATACCTTTATAATAAAGATTCCACTTATGATATTTAACATAATCACTCAATCTTGTTTGATAAGTTTTGCGGCGTGAAAAAACTATGTCACAAGTCGTGAAGGTAGAGTGAGGAGAAGCAACTGAGTGATTCGTTGAAAGTGATGGTGGGAGAAGGGGTGGAAGGAGGACGAAGGAGGAGGGAGGAGCACGTGCAGTCATGTCTAGTTGAAAGCGAGTGCAAGTCAGAAGCTATGCATATCTCGTAGACCGGTAAAAAATATGTGTGTGTGTACTCAATTTTGTTAAAACTAATGATATGTTTCTAAAAATAGGTAATAAACATTGGTATTGCGTAGTGTGACTTGTTCATACCGTTGTAGAAGTGTTAATGTGTTGGTAGGAGTTGCATGCAGTAATATGGGATGTTTTTTTGCAACCCTGTAAAATCAAAGGCGGTGAAACAGTACCTATGACTGAAAAGGGGCTAAAGAAAGTAATCGAGCGAATTGTGATTCGGCAGGATGAAGTTAAAAATACGCTTCAAGGAAACGCAATATTTGAAGTGCATGTTGAGTGCCGTAAATGGTTCGCTCGAAATACAAAAAACCCTTCTACAGTACCTGAAAACCCTGAAAATGTGTAGCACCACTCAAATAATTTAATTTTAAGACGCGCAGTTTTTTTTTGTTAGACGAGTCGATGCATCGACTCGTCTAAGTACCGGAATCCACACAAAGAGGGAGGTCGATACCATAGACACTGCTATTCGTGATTCCGTGTGGAAGGTTCCTCAAAACCTGTAGAAATTAGTGTATGGAGAGAGGGGTCAAGGGAAAGTAAGGATAGAGGTGTTACTTTCCAAAAACTTTACCAGTTTTTAGAACAAAAAAATGAGTGTCAATTCTTACTCAAAGAGCTGGCCTAGACATGTGGCAGTCGACATCCTGATGTCAACCGGATGATCCTGGAAAATCAGGAATTGTGTTCATCTTTGGTGTCGTTGACAAGATTGTATGTGATACATATCTGCTGTGCGACCACGGTCATTCATTTCTGCACTTCAAATTGGCCTGAACGTTTGTCTTCATAGACTGTATGGCTCAAGACTTCTCTTTGATATTGTTACAATTTTATATGTAGTTTAAATTTAAATTTAATTGTTTGTGAGATGCGTAGTACTCAGAGATAAAGTAAATTAAGTGTGTTTGCAAACCGTTGTATTTACATAATGTTAGTTACAACTCGTTACATGAAATATAAGTTACATCAGATTATCTCAGAGATTAAGTTAAAGTTAAATATGATTTAATAGCCACGGAACGTTATTTAGTTTGGATGCTACTTAAATAGAGCGTCTTCACCTGAATCATGACTCAGAAGGCTGATGTCTGTGGATGTATTACGGCGGTTGGCATACTCCTTCTCCTGATGTCTACATCTCGGTGACCAAAGACAAAATACAGTGTCCGCCATGCTTCCCGCCTATATATTGGGGTTGGAGGGGTTCCTTGTGTTGTGGTTCGGGCGCTCGGATCGTGTCCCATTTACAAGTGTTATATTTGTGAGAATGCGATCGCCTGATTGCAAGCTCATAACAATATGTTAGTGAATTTGGGAGTCTGTGCATCCTATAAGGAGGCTGTCAAGTTTGAAAGCTCGATCACCACTGATGCAAGAGCTGAAATTGATGGCGGTAATAATAAATATTTTTGTCCTTTAAATTGCACATGTATATAAATTTAATATTATTTTTATTTGCAACTTATCCTATTAATTTAAATTTATATTTTATGAATTTAACTGACTTGTGTTTTTACTTTTCTAGGTTATGTGCAATTTGTATATGATAATGCTGATTGCAACGTATACTCTATGGGTGGCAATGCTGACACCCTAGTGCCACGACTTAAAAGCTATCGTGTCAGTGATATTGAGTTATGTGGTCTATCACCAGTGCAGGTTTACCATCTCTCCGATTCATCTGGGTATTCGAAGGTCACAGCCATGAATGCACAAGCCCTGCAGTTCCATTTTACTACAGCCGGGACTATTTTCCACTTAAATTTGTTCTGGCAATCGTGTTACTGGCTTCAAGTTTACAGGCCTTGGGGGGGGGGAGGGAGGCTTCATGGAGAAGTGCTTCAACAGAGAAGAATATGAATCAACAGCTGTTGTACGTCTTTCATACGTGAACTTGGCTCTCAGCAAAACTTCAGCGATCCACACCTGCCTAGGCTTGTGAAATGGTTTTTAATACTTTTTCTGGAAGCCCAGTGACAAACATTTTTGTTTTCCTTGGATAATTCTATTTTTTTCTTTCATTATTGGGCACAATAGGACACGTCATTACTGGGTGTAGTATAAAAGAAGTGTGTAATGTGGTGTATGCTAAAAACAGAATAGTTCACATGATGAGTGGTAAGGCTTCTTCAAGAGCTATCTGTGCTCTTTACATGACTGAGGAATCTCTCATTTAAATTTTCCTACAGATGCACGACCTTCCCTGTAAAATTTACTAGGAGTAGTGGCTGGCACTACTCCTCCCTGTGACACACTTGAATCACTGCCAGTTATGAATTTCATTGATAGACTGGAAAACCTACTGCATACTACAAAAGAAACTGGCTGTACTCAGAGTTTGTGGATTCAGTTCATCGATATGGTGAAGATTGTGTACATGTTTGTTAGAGCACAAAGAAGTGGTGACTGGTACTGCATCTGCACTGTGTTCAGCTCATGCTTCCATACCTATATTCATCTTTTCACCTCCATTATGCAAGCTCAGCTTACATATACTTTCAGGAAATGCACAAAATTCAATCAATCTTGCCAAAAGAATAATTTCAAAAGTTAATGGGAAAAGGCTATTTTACCATCAAGTCAAGTGAGAAATTTCGGCTGCGGAATTTGGAATGATATGGCCATTGATGCAAACTATAAAGAGTAATTGTGGTCTAACACGGAGCAGAGGGATTTTACCTTCCACTATTGCTACTTGCGTGCCGTCCATGCCCGCATCCTCAAGAATAGTGGATGCAGTGGAGGAATTTAAAGGTCTTGTGTCCACCTCCTCAGAACAGCTTGTGGACTTGCGAGTGTCTCGTCAGCATCGTGATGCCAAAGATGTTCAGCGCTTCACACACTGGTTCCAGAAACATAATCCATTCGAGAGAACATCTTCTCCGCTTGCATCTGTATCTACTAGCATGTTAGCCGATGAAAATGTAAATTGTGACAAGGCACTACAAGTTGGTATTGCTCCAATGAAGCAAACTGAGGGTATGAAATTCAGTTAAATTCATCACGATCAAGGAGGTCAGTGACAATGCGTAATAAATCAGTTTGCATCAACCCCAGCCAGCTTTGTCACCGCATTATGTGCACTGTGAGGACTGAAGAACAGCTGTCTGAGTTCTTAAAATTTTAAATTTTCGCATACCCCTCTTCCCTTTCCGATAAATGTCTAATCAGAAATGGCACGAAATCATCCATTGTGCGACTTCTGTCAACGACTCTGACCCAACCAACAGCAAACACTGTTTCAACACAATGTATGTAATATGTAGTCGATGGTGGATATCTCCTTCATCGTGTTGTATTGGAGCATCAAGTTACATTTAAATAAATATGGCACCAGTATACAGCATATGTTACTACATATTACTAGCCAAGCCCATGTCGTATTCTATGAGTGTGGTGGATGACCGAGCCCGAGAGACTAGGAATATTTGCATCGTTCAGGATGGGCTTGCCACGTGGATGTAGCAGTGGAAGATTCTGTGTATGTTACCCTTGGACAGAATGAATTTTTCTCAAACAGTAGCACCAAAATGCGACTCATCTCCCTTATGACCATCATTTGCAAATTGCAGGGTGCAGGGTACTTCAGGCCCATGCAGATGCTGATGTGCTAATTCTGGCAACAACTATTGCAGAGGCAGAAAAAGGGCTTGCAGCAGTCTTGATCGGTTAAGATAGAGATTATCTTGTTCTTCTCGTCGCCCTTGCTCCACCTAACCTCTTCTTGAAGATGATTATGCCAGAAACGAAGTACAGTCCTGATAATATTCTCTAAATTGGTGCTATTCAACAAAAAAATGTTGCGCATTTTCAGCGATTCTCAAGTAACAGCTGATGCAGTGTGGCTAATACTGGTGACGCTTTCTTTCTCTCACTGTATGGGTCAAAATGGAGTGGAAACTTAGACAGCTTACATTACCAGCTTTATGTGAAAGCAATAGCTAAGTAGCCTGTTCATGCACAGGTCAACTTGAATATTCTTCCTTCAACATCCGCAGCTGCTCGTGAGCACACACTCCGAGACTTTCATCAGCTACAGTAATGGCGTGGTGTTAATAGGGATCTGGATTCACTATACTGAGGAAAGAAGCTAGTGAACGGTTGTCTCCGTCCCATACGAAGTTCGAAGAACGCTGCGCCCCAGAAGACCCATTTCATCTTGTCTTCTGTAGCTGCACAAACTACTGCGAAAGGAGCTGTGAGTGTCGCAGAAGCTCTTCAAAATGCTCTATCATATGCATTT
This sequence comes from Clitarchus hookeri, assembly GCA_002778355.1. Taxonomy (NCBI): domain Eukaryota; kingdom Metazoa; phylum Arthropoda; class Insecta; order Phasmatodea; family Phasmatidae; genus Clitarchus; species Clitarchus hookeri. The sequence goes on along the minus strand of NQII01003603.1, from coordinate 42,552 downwards.
AATGCGCATGACATGGATGCAACAATATGGCCGTAGAAGATGACGAGGACATGGATAGATATTTGCATTTACCTGAACAGGAAGATACAGATGACACTGAAAAAGACACACACCAACATGTCGCTCAGCATCCCCGACTAGTGTAAAGCAATACAGCTGTGCGTAAGATCTATGGCGTTTTTTATTTCAGTGAATTGTATTAAGGGTGAAACATTAAAATAAAACATTCACGAACTTTAAACGCTCCATTATTGGAGGATTATTGTTTTTTACCCAGAACATCAGTTACCAAACAATTGAAACTGAAATCACTTAAGAAAATTTTTCAGTCGTAGTGTTTTTTATAAGGTTGCAACAATCGTGATGTGGTTGAAGACGAAGGGGCTGATTATGTAACTATAAAACTCAATTACCACTTCATACCAGGAGAGCTGCTTCATCTTCCAACCAGTGAGCTGCTGACATTTTAGTGCAACTCCACATCCGAAGACCTGAAAGAGGTAAGATTATAAAATAATAGAATATTGCCTTACGATATTGTTTTATAGCTCTGTCCTTTTAAAATTATTGCCTGTATTTTCCAATTTCAATATCAAAGTTTAACTGTCGTTTTGTATATGCTATGTTCTATACTGTCCCTGCCAACCGATCCGACATGCCACGCCTACAAATAAGCTGCATTGTAATCCAAATACATGGTGAAGTTTAAACGCTGTACACGTCTTATTTGGAACATTTATCCATATTGTAAGCCATTTAATTTTAAATCGCTAAAATATTGCAACTTGACATTAAAAAATAGAAAACTTTTTCAAAGCCACATAAACGGAATTAAAAGTGAGTAAAAGTATAATGTTCGTACTCAGTGTGCAAGACACTTTATAACAAACATGTTGAAAAAACACCAACTGAAAATGGTAAATAGTTGTATTGCTAAATATTTTTCCCAAAAATAGGCGAAAATCCAACATGACCGCTTTATTTTTCAAAATGGCGGAAAACTCGAAGCAGTATTTTTGGAACTTTTTTGGGGATGCTCAAGATATGTAATCTAACACATCTGTGAAGGGTTCGTCTTGTTTTTTTTTTTATGTTTGGGTCAAAATTTTATTGAACTCTACTATACCTACCTATCTACCCACTCTTACTAAGTGGTTAGCGCGGACGTCATAACATCTGTATTTTTGCTCAGCGGAGGCCATTGCTCGCCTTTATTGGGCAAAATTGCCTCCCACCTGACATCCTTCAGAGACCCAATTTTTGAAACTATCGGAATAATTATCTTAGCAGATTGATCCGATAGTTCCATTCCAATAGCGAGTGTCGAAATGCCGAAGTGTGTATTTTTGTAATGACCGTAACGACTGTCGGGAATAAATGTATCGTATTTTCAAAGAATCGATATTGCTGTTTGGCAATGTTGCATTTCGTGTTTTGTCACCTACGTTAAACCATTCCCATCAATCGTGGTGGGGAAGATAAACTTAGTTCTATGTTATTTTATAATAGATATGAGGATTAATTCATTTTCCATTTTAAAAATGCAAAAATATTTGAGGCGACAACAAGGTTATTGGTAAACAGCTTGTCGTGTGGCGGTTTAGGGATAGTAGAGCGACGCTGGCCCACAACCACCCCCCCCCCCCCCNCACGTGTCATGAAGCAGGTGAACAGCCAGAATGGACCGCAGTTACAGGTGTCTTGCTCTGCGTCCTGCTGTGTAGGCCTCCCTGCCACCCCCTTCACCACCCTAGGCCTCTAGCCAGCCCGGGAGATCTGTAGAGCGCAGAGGTTTCACGGGATATCACCAAATAATCATGTGTATTTCGCCTGAATTAAAAATACACGCACCGCGGCAGAAATAGCTGGCGAGCTGGATATTAGTGCCGAGAACACCCCCCCNAACCAGGACACGTGTTTTGAAAGGCATTGCTCTGCGTCCTACCCCCTCACCTCCTCCCCCACAAGGCGACATGTGCCGACAATTAAGACTGAAGGCTGTCAAGCATAAAAACCCTTTTCTAGAGTAGTGGGGTTTCAGTTCATTAGTACCGCGCAGAGAGGTCAGTCAGTGAATTATTACCGCCAGAGACGTTAGTCGAGAGAGCAGTCAGTCGAAGATCGCCGAGCAGAGAGTTAGGTCAGGGGTTCGGACCCCTGGCCACGTCAGTAGAACATCACCACAGTGAGACGGCAGCAACTGCGGCCTTGCCAAGGCCGCCCATCGCCGGAGCTCACCCTCCACAGCTGACATCATACCAGCAAGAGTTAAGTATACAATCACCGTCAAGAGAAGCCCCCCTCCATCACAAAGTCGTTAGCAGTCAATCCGAGTAACCAAATTATTACAGTACCATACCTCTCAAGTGCTGCTGTATGTTATTTGTGTTGAATTCGAGACAAATATAAGCAGGAAGTTTTATTTTGTCATTAAGACTTCATTATTGCAAACCCCTTAACCTTCAGGCATCATATAGTATGTGCCACAAAACATTAACAAAAGACGCTACGTATTTTTTGGATGTGTTAATTGGCTTCCCAACTGTGGGGCGTACATAGCCAAGCGTCAAGTAAATTGGCTCCCAACTGTGGGGTCTAAAGGCATCAAGTTATATTGGCGACCAACTGTGGGGCCTAAATAGCGTCAAGCTATTTTAACGAAGTAATTGTGTGTGCAGGTGCAAATCCGTATTCACGGGATGTAAATAATCGACACAAAATCTGCAGTAACAATTTATTTTCCTGGCGGTTTTGTTTATTTTTAAATAATGCATACTTTAAAACATTGTATCACTTCCTATCAACTCTCAATACCTCACTGTTAAGAGCAGCCCAAATCTCTTCACTCTTCACTTGTTACCGAAAGGAAAATACTCCCGAAAGCACATATAAGGATTTACACATATAAATGCTAGATAGATCTACATTCAGTTAAGCAAGTGACTAAAATTGTAGTGTTAAAATAAAATTGATATATGTATTAATTTATATATAGCATTAAATTCAATATTGAAATGGATGAAAAATTAAGACATATTTTCATATTCCTGCAACNTATTAATTTATATATAGCATTAAATTCAATATTGAAATGGATGAAAAATTAAGACATATTTTCATATTCCTGCAACTAATTACTAATTGAAATGCAGTTATTAAGCTCATAAATTTAACCTTGGGATAGTTTAGTTTTTGGCTGTTATATTCTAATTAGTTATGGTTTTGTGTGAATAATTTTTTTTGACAAAAGGAAATTTGTTTTGTTTTGATTTGCACATAGTGTGGATGAATACCTTTTTTGAATAGTGNTATTAATTTATATATAGCATTAAATTCAATATTGAAATGGATGAAAAATTAAGACATATTTTCATATTCCTGCAACAAATTACTAATTGAAATGCAGTTATTAAGCTCATAAATTTAACCTTGGGATAGTTTAGTTTTTGGCTGTTATATTCTAATTAGTTATGGTTTTGTGTGAATATTTTTTTTGACAAAAGGAAATTTGTTTTGTTTTGATTTGCACATAGTGTGGATGAATACCTTTTTTGAATAGTGNTATTTTTTTTGACAAAAGGAAATTTGTTTTGTTTTGATTTGCACATAGTGTGGATGAATACCTTTTTTGAATAGTGGACCATCCCAACATGTAACAAACTCGAAGTATTTTCACATATAGAGACAGTTGTCTATCTTGTGTTTCTTTTTTTTTGGTGCTTTTGACGATTACAGATTTTTCATGCAACACTATAATTATCCATTTTATATTTTAGCTTCTTCGTGTAGTGAATTGCTTGATGTTCACAACAATACATTTATTTTCATTTTGCCAACGTAACATGATGTTTACAGGATTTCTTTTTCTCAGCGTGTTAAAATGCTATTTTAATGACATGTTTGCTAACAGTCATAGTTTTTTATTAACTTCGTTCATTATATTTATATAAAACCACCAAGGGGTGTATATTTTCACGTTTCCTATATCCTACAATGGTATTATCAGACAAATATATAGAAGATTAACAATTCTGGCAGCTGCCTCACTGTTGAATTGTCGTAACTCCACAGTTCGATTCCAGTATACGAAACCGCTTTCAAGTGTTCAAAGACCTACTTTTTTAGCATTGCACTAACAAAATTACGTCATTATTATAAATTAATTATTTTGATAGTTTCTAAAAATTGTGCCCCAAGACCTAGCGGGAGATAACAGATTAAAATCAGTAAACGGTATTACAAGAATTCTTGTCTACGTGGTGTTACACAAATAAGTTCTGCAATGTAAAAAATAAGTATTATAAATATCATTTTATTTACTTTGGAAAGCTGTTGATAAATAAGTTAAATATTCCTAGAACAATTTGTACCAAACATCAAATAGTTTTGTATGTTCGAATTTAAAAAAAACCTGACCAGTATAACAAAACCTTTATTTATACATACCGGACTAGTGAAGAGAGTCTGTTAAACGTTTATTCGTTACGCTGTACATATTTCAAAATTTTATGGGAAAATAATTTTGACATATCAGCAACTAGATCCGTCCACTTACAAATGAGATATGAATGCATTTTTACATTGCTCAGATCAAAAATATTGTTAAACCTATGTTTAAGTTATTAAGTCTCTAATAAATACTTTCTTTTTCAGTTTATTCTTCAATTATCATTCGAACTTTTCTTCGCTCTTCAATAAAGGAAACACCAAGCCATGTATCGTAAAGCTCAACTTTTACCACGCTGTTGCAAATGTACTGACCTCGTTTTCTTAGTCTCCATTTCCTCTGCTATTAACACGTAATTCATCGATAATCTGACTAGTAATATAAAGTTTCTTCTTATCATCGTTCTCAATACATTCCCTTGCGAATGTTCAGATTATATATTCGCATTTTCCGAAATCTGTACTTAAAATCCTTTCGGACCGTATTGTCGTACGATAATTGTGAATTTCAAGCAGNATTCGCATTTTCCGAAATCTGTACTTAAAATCCTTTCGGACCGTATTGTCGTACGATAATTGTGAATTTCAAGCAGGTTTTCAGTTATAAATTGCGCTCTTTCATAACACATATTCCACTCTGGGAGCTGTATTCAGTATTCTACAAAAAATTTTCCTAGAAACTGAATGAAATGTAGTATAACTGTGCAAACCCTTTAATGGTGGTAACTGTAAACATTTCAAACGCGTGGTTTCTATAAATGTACAAAAAAAATATTTATAAAAAAAATATTTCATNATATTTCATATTATTGTTACCTGTTAAAAAAAATGTTTCTGCCTGTAGCTGCCACACAATTAAGCATTTACATGATATATTCACGTTCACAGAAATGACTAACCTTTCCAAAAAATGCTTTAATGCCCAACTGCATTTTCAGAATTAAACTGACGTTGCTTTTTAATTAGTAGCAATTAACAACCGCAATAATCAAAAACCAACATTGTTTATAATTTCTTAACTTCAAACTGAAAAATATCACAACCGCTCCTATATGGCATTTTTTACAGTGCACCGAATAGAAGTGAACATGTTCGAACGAGCATAAGCGAACCAAATACACATGTTTGCTACCATTCGCTCTTGATTGATTCAGAACTGTTCACCCCAGCGAAAAACAAGCGCGAACACCGAATATGAACGGAAATGCATATTTGTTGGTGTTTCGATAAAAGGCCGACAACGAACTGATCATCAGCGAATGCTAACCGAACCTGAACGAACACGGGCGAAGGCCCGAAGGGTGCTTGTTCGCACTCGCATATCGTTACCTCCATGAGATTGTTCGTTTCTTTAATGCTCATTCACACATNCATCCGTGAGATTGTTCGTTTCTTTAATGCTCATTCACACATATTCGCTTGTGTTTGCTTCTGTGTAAACGGAACTTATAACTGTTAGGTCACAGCGACTACAGATTGCACAAATAAAGAGGTCCTATTCTGGATGGGAACCCAAGAAATCTACGGTGCACCTGAAAAACATACGTCGATCAGTTTGCGCTTTTGTATATGATAAAATTTTCCTTTTATTATATGTGGTATTAAAACTTAAATTCTAATATATCACTGCAACTTTAACCTTACTTTTTAAATGATATACTGAGCAGAAAGACATGATTTTTAATATCTAATATAAAAAAACCAACACCTATAATTTGTGAGCGATATGTTACGTGGAGTCAATACAGTGGTTTAAAAACAGTCTTGAGTCTTTCCTAGGAAGTAACTTGCTTGTTGTCAATGAGTCAAACTTTAAGTAAGGCGGCCAGTATCTCTTATAAACCTATCGCACGTAAGGAAGACATACAATNTTGTCAATGAGTCAAACTTTAAGTAAGGCGGCCAGTATCTCTTATAAACCTATCGCACGTAAGGAAGACATACAATAAAAAAATGTACATCCGAATATATTGGCTTCATTTAATTACTCAGGTTTTATATTTGAGGTACTTTTTAAATAATAAACACACAGGTTACTGACTTAAGCGAAACCACACCCTTCTTGGTTTTCCTAGATTGTTATTTTTTTTTATAAAAAAGAACATTCCGAAAGTACCTAGACACCCAACTAACTAGTGACCTTATACTGCAGTACAGAAAATACAAGAGATCTACTAACTCATAATTACATCACAATTAAGTCTGCCAAAATATGGCGAAATTAATATTGTGGCATATATAAGAGTTCGTAGTTCAGTCATTATCATTCCTAGGATAAAATCAATTGTGTTCTTTTTTTATGTGGCAGTATCCGCCAAAGCAATTAATAAAATTGATGTCAATAAAATGTTTCTAATTTTTTGAACCAGAACACCAATTTTAATTCAAGTTATTTAGTCGTTCTGAAGATTAGACTAATAATCCCTAAACGTTTATATACCTGCCATTTTTAAAATTAGTGTCTCATCTAATAGGAATATACAAATTAAGCTATCACTAAAGAGCACTTCTCATTTACAAAATTTGGCTGACTTAACATAACCAGTTTTGAACTGTCACACATGCGAAAAAACTATAAATATAGCAACTATACCTAAAAGTTTTTTGTCCATCATTTTGAAGAAGCGTGGCTGATAAGTCAGAACTTCCCAAATTTTATATCTCTTTTTTCGACATAGCTTCACTGCTATACTTGGATACACTTGCGTATACAGATCCTGAGATATAACGCGGTAGGTTAATTTTTCGACTGACGCTGCCTCGCAAATAAGGTATCGTAGAAGATTTTTTACTAAGTTGAATCAGTACTTGTTTAAATTTGCTGGAGTCATCATTTTTGCTAAAATATATAGAACTATGAAGCAGGTTACTTTCTAGAAACTTGATTTGAAATTTCTTTTTACAATTCCTACACTGCCTGACTGAGAAAATACCGCAGTGTTAAGTAATGTTCATAAAACAGTACCAAGTTGCGTAATAAGATATCCAAAATCTTGAGAACAATTGCTTTAATTATCACATACTGACGAGGCTCCAGTGGTCTAAAATACAGGAAGATAAGTGTAGTGGCACCTTCATGTTGGACGATACATTGCTGAACCCGACGTGGTAACCATTAGTTGAGTCTCCAAATAATGTCCTGGGATATCGTGGACAATGTACTGTTGATCNCTGAACCCGACGTGGTAACCATTAGTTGAGTCTCCAAATAATGTCCTGGGATATCGTGGACAATGTACTGTTGATCCGAGTCTACATTTCATCTTCATTTTGGGAGTGTCGGAAGGTATTCAACTGAAGTCCAATCGTGTCCCATAGATTCTCAACTGGCAAGAGATCGGGAGATCGGGCCAGCGAACGAATCATCTACACACCTGGCAAAGCATTGGGGNCTGAACCCGACGTGGTAACCATTAGTTGAGTCTCCAAATAATGTCCTGGGATATCGTGGACAATGTACTGTTGATCAGAGTCTACATTTCATCTTCATTTTGGGAGTGTCGGAAGGTATTCAACTGAAGTCCAATCGTGTCCCACAGATTCTCAACTGGCAAGAGATCGGGAGATCGGGCCAGCGAACGAATCATCTACACACCTGGCAAAGCATTGGGGCTGAACATGGCCGGGCGTAATCATGTAGGAATCGTGCGTTTGGGACGTCTTGCAGACATGGTATTGCCATGGGCTGCGGTATCACATGGACATAGCGGCGTACCGTTAATGTNGCTGAACATGGCCGGGCGTAATCATGTAGGAATCGTGCGTTTGGGACGTCTTGCAGACATGGTATTGCCATGGGCTGCGGTATCACATGAACATAGCGGCGTACCGTTAATGTGCCTGTAATGTGTTCTAGAGGTGAGTTGCTGTTGGCGCTGATGGTGCCACAAACCATGACTCAACGTTAATTGGCTTTGTGGAGATCCACAACAGCACAGGAATCCGCCTGGTGGCAACATCGCCGCCTGACAATTATGTTTACAATGTATAAGGTAGTTTCTGACATAACAAGAACATAAGTATGTCTTCATTGTGTTATTGTGATTATTTGAGTGGTTTTAAGTGTTTCTCGTTACTTACTTTCGCGTTATGTACCTCTTTGCACGCAACTACACTTTATACCATCCCAAGTTTTTGTACAAACAGAAATATATACTTTTATGTTTTTTTGAGGTCTATTACAAACACGGCTTTAATAATTTTACAATCAAGAAATTTTACAAGAGAAATATTTGTTCTTTTGCAAAAGTTTGTAAGATTACAAACAAATCTTAGTACAGATTACTAAAAAAAAAATTACAGTGTCTCTCTTGCAGCTCTATAAACATATCGCTCTCAAACTCTATTTTTGATGGCAAGGCTTTCTCGTGCTATTTGCAGTATGCCTGTCACACATTTATGTTTACTGTGTGTAACATCACATGAATAGTTTTGAAGACTTCATATACGCCTCACAAATAGCGATGGCACTACCCCGGTATGTCGCATGTGCATGCGCTATTACAGAAATGTTTACAATTTTCTTTTATCATACATTGTTGTGCTTAATTGCCTACTTTCGCGGCTATCGAATGGTATTTAGAGAATGTGGAATTTTTTGTGTCAATAAAGTGTATTTTTAATGTGACAATGTTTCGCGTTTTGAATGTTTATAATTAAAAGTACTGTAAATATTCCTTCATGAGTTTTAGTTATAATATAGTTAAGAAAAATATTACTTATTTTATTAATAATATACTTTATCTAATGAATTACTAAAGTATTCCATGAAAGTCATAGCACCTTTCTTACGTATTTACTGAGACATAAGTTTATAATAAAGTAATGTTGCAACACTACACGAAAATAATTTAATACTTAATATTTTCTTTTAATAACATAATTACATATNTAATAAAGTAATGTTGCAACACTACACGAAAATAATTTAATACTTAATATTTTCTTTTAATAACATAATTACATATATTTATTTCCCATTGAAATGAGTGTGTGCACTTAATTTTATTAACAAAATATGTTGTTACGAATTTTTACTCTTTATTATTATTAACACCGTTACTCAGAAAATAAAGAAATAAAAAAAATTTAAATATTAAAGCTTTCCCCTATATATATTTTTTTAAGAACAATTGCTGCGAATATTATGTTCACGTATTTTATGCAGAGTGAAGGGATTGTGTTATATATCGAGCAGTAAACATTTATTTCATTAATAAAACTCCGGAAACTTTGTGTCCAAAAGACGGAATTAATGAATAAGAGTTTATCGCGCGCATCATATACAATGTAGGCCTTCTCAATGGGGTGATTGTATCAGCTGACTTCTGAACAAATGTATGCTAGTACAATATAAGAATTTATGGGTATTTTAATGGGGATTTTTTCGCTTTCATGTAATCCGAACGCAATGCAACTTTTAGGTATGAATTTCTCCAGCGTCTTATTTAGCTCCGTTGATGCTGCAGTCTCCGTGTTTGATATGTTTTGGAAGAAATAAATGAATTCACACATATTCAGTTAGAGCAAGATCCTATAGTCGTATTTTTCTGATTAAAATAGCTATCAACGAACATAAGTTTAAGACCGGTTTTAAAGTTGTCTTTTAATAAGTAATTTTCCAGTTTTCCAATTTAAACTTCATACTTTGAGAAAACAATATTAATGGATGAATCGCGTTTACTGTGAAAGTTCTATAGCTTTTTATAATTAATTAGCCGTCACGAAACTCTAATAGCGTCGGAAAACAAAACGTGTCTGAAGAGGAAATGTCAGTTCCAAAATATAATTTGAATTTATACGCTTAGTATAACGAGTGAAAATTTAAAGAAAAATGTTTGTTCAGCCATATTCTGAGAGCAAATGTACCTGTCACGGTTTAATTTATTTTAAAATAGTAATATGCCCGCTTAAATAGAGCTTGTAAAGCAACTCGCGATAAAAAACGTGATATTTGTTTCGCTTTCCTAAGTAAGTGAAAACACAGTTACGCCACAAAAGTTTATTTTACGAATTAAATATTTCATATTTACTTTCAAAATTGCACGAATAAGTGGCTGGAGGAGTCAGGCAATGACTATATTTTAAGATTAAAGTTGAAGAAATTTAACATTCAAGGGATTTGAGAAAGAAACAAATTTTTCCAGTCACAAGCATATTCAATACATTGCCTAGCGCAATGCGGTATTCCTTCCTTAAATAGTTTACCAATAGGTATTCCGATTTTTCTTCAGAATCACATTCATATATAACGTGCTCTTTCCCTATAAGGATATTTAATAAAGCACTAAAAAAAAAATCAACAGAGAAATAATTTACACCAGTTGTGTATTATAATCGGGTTTCAGGAAGGGAACAGCTGAAACGTTGCCGAAGTTGTCCTCTTCAAGAGAATGTCTGTTCTGTGGCAGGAACTGAGTGTTGTGCTCTAGGAGCTTGACGTAAAGTCGCAGATACAGCCATAGACAGATCAACTACAGAGAGTTATGTTTATAATGCTACGTGCGTTTAACAAAACTAAAACCACCCTCCAAACAACCTACGTTAAAAGGAGATTTTTTTGGCCACTGTTTTAGTACGTGTAAAATTAAATTAGTTACTCATGATTCACAGTTCCATATAAACGTAATTTAATTTACTGAGCTTAGTATATAAAATTCTTTCTTTTGTAATATATTAAAAATTTTGAACTGTTTTCCTTGGTTTGCAATCGTACATAGTAATAAAGTACATTAACATGTTGCCGCGCCAAAATGTCTTGCACATAAATAAGTAGTGGTTTAAATATTGACGCCTTCAATCNAGTACATTAACATGTTGCCGCGCCAAAATGTCTTGCACATAAATAAGTAGTGGTTTAAATATTGACGCCTTCAATCCACAACACTATGCTCCTATTACAAATATCTGGTGCTAATTTTGCGTATCCAGATTTAACGCAGCACCCGAGTCACCAGAATATATTTTAAATAATGATCAATATCTCCCTTACGAGTAGACACTGTAAACTTCATATGGTCACTATAATCCATTCACGATTACTTTCAAATTTCCTGAAGCCCTGCTAAAGTTCTACTCTCAGGATATTCTTCCGCCTCATGCAAACAAAGCTCAACTGAATCTAGAAAATTACACCAAAGTGACAACGCACCACATTCGTTCACACTCAGTGTAATAATATTTTGCATAATAACTATTTCTTACTAGGCATTTCCAACACTGCTATTTTCTCTCTGTGTTTATTAATATTTATTATAAAATATTATAATTTATCAATAAAATAAAAATAAAAGTTCAGTTTAACTTTAAAAAAAGGATTTTCATGTTAACATAAGTATAAAACGCCTGTGATACATGCGATATTTACTCGTAGAAGACNACTTTAAAAAAAGGATTTTCATGTTAACATAAGTATAAAACGCCTGTGATACATGCGATATTTACTCGTAGAAGACAAACCAATTACGTCAGACATGGAGTGATTTTCAAAAGTTTTATCCAAAAAGTATGAAGAAGCCGTGAATAGACTATAACCCGTTCTTACGCCACACCACTTTCGTGCAAAATAATAAAAAAGCAATAAATTAAACCNTAATAAAGTAATGTTGCAACACTACACGAAAATAATTTAATACTTAATATTTTCTTTTAATAACATAATTACATATTTTTATTTCCCATTGAAATGAGTGTGTGCACTTAATTTTATTAACAAAATATGTTGTTACGAATTTTTACTCTTTATTATTATTAACACCGTTACTCAGAAAATAAAGAAATAAAAAAAATTTTAATATTAAAGCTTTCCCCTATATATATTTTTTTAAGAACAATTGCTGCGAATATTATGTTCACGTATTTTATGCAGAGTGAAGGGATTGTGTTATATATCGAGCAGTAAATATTTATTTCATTAATAAAACTCCGGAAACTTTGTGTCCAAAAGACGGAATTAATGAATAAGAGTTTATCGCGCGCATCATATACAATGTAGGCCTTCTCAATGGGGTGATTGTATCAGCTGACTTCTGAACAAATGTATGCTAGTACAATATAAGAATTTATGGGTATTTTAATGGGGATTTTTTCGCTTTCATGTAATCCGAACGCAATGCAACTTTTAGGTATGAATTTCTCCAGCGTCTTATTTAGCTCCGTTGATGCTGCAGTCTCCGTGTTTGATATGTTTTGGAAGAAATAAATGAATGCACACATATTCAGTTAGAGCAAGATCCTATAGTCGTATTTTTCTGATTAAAATAGCTATCAACGAACATAAGTTTAAGACCGGTTTTAAAGTTGTCTTTTAATAAGTAATTTTCCAGTTTTCCAATTTAAACTTTATACTTTGAGAAAACAATATTAATGGATGAATCGCGTTTACTGTGAAAGTTCTATAGCTTTTTATAATTAATTAGCCGTCACGAAACTCTAATAGCGTCGGAAAACAAAACGTGTCTGAAGAGGAAATGTCAGTTCCAAAATATAATTTGAATTTATACGCTTAGTATAACGAGTGAAAATTTAAAGAAAAATGTTTGTTCAGCCATATTCTAAGAGCAAATGTACCTGTCACGGTTTAATTTATTTTCAAATAGTAATATGCCATCTTAAATAGAGCTTGTAAAGCAACTCGCGATAAAAAACGTGATATTTGTTTCGCTTTCCTAAGTAAGTGAAAACACAGTTACGCCACAAAAGTTTATTTTACGAATTAAATATTTCATATTTACTTTCAAAATTGCACGAATAAGTGGCTGGAGGAGTCAGGCAATGACGATATATTAAGTTTAAAGTTGAAGAAATTTAACATTCAAGGGATTTGAGAAAGAAACAAATTTTTCCAGTCACAAGCATATTCAATACATTGCCTAGCGCAATGCGGTATTCCTTCCTTAAATAGTTTACCAATAGGTATTCCGATTTTTCTTCAGTATCACATTCATATATAACGTGCTCTTTCCCTATAAGGATATTTCATAAAGCACTAAAAAAAATCAACAGAGAAGTAATTTACACCAGTTGTGTATTATAATCGGGTTTCAGGAAGGGAACAGTTGAAACGTTGCCGAAGTTGTCCTCTTCAAGAGAATGTCTGTTCTGTGGCAGGAACAGAGTGTTGTGCTCTAGGAGCTTGACGTAAAGTCGCAGATACAGCAATAGACAGATCAACTACAGAGAGTTATGTTTATAATGCTACGTGCGTTTAACAAAACTAAAACCACCCTCCAAACAACCTACGTTAAAAGGAGATTTTTTTGGCCATTGTTTTAGTACGTGTAAAATTAAATTAGTTACTCATGATTCACAGTTCCATATAAACGTATTTTAATTTACTGAGCTTAGTATATAACATTCTCTCTTTTGTAATAAATTAAAAATTTTTAACTGTTTTCCTTGGTTTGCAATCGTACATAATAATAAAGTACATTAACATGTTGCCGCGCCAAAATGTCTTGCACATAAATAAGTAGTGGTTTAAATATTGACGCCTTCAATCCACAACACTATGCTCCTATTACAAATATCTGGTGCTAATTTTGCGTATCCAGATTTAACGCAGCACCCGAGTCACCAGAATATATTTTAAATAATGATCAATATCTCCCTTACGAGTAGACACTGTAAACTTCATATGGTCACTATAATCCATTCACGATTACTTTCAAATTTCCTGAAGCCCTGCTAAAGTTCTACTCTCAGGATATTCTTCCGCTTCATGCAAACAAAGCTCAACTGAATCTAGAAAATTACACCAAAGTGACAACGCACCACATTCGTTCACACTCAGTGTAATAATATTTTGCATAATAACTATTTCTTACTAGGCATTTCCAACACTGCTATTTTCTCTCTGTGTTTATTAATATTTATTATAAAATATTATAATTTATCAATAAAATAAAAATAAAAGTTCAGTTTAACTTTAAAAAAAGGATTTTCATGTTAACATAAGTATAAAACGCCTGTGATACATGCGATATTTACTCGTAGAAGACTAACCAATTACGTCAGACATGGAGTGATTTTCAAAAGTTTTATCCAAAAAGTATGAAGAAACCGTGAATAGACTATAACCCGTTCTTACGCCACACCACTTTCGTGCAAAATAATAAAAAAGCAATAAATTAAACCNACCGTGAATAGACTATAACCCGTTCTTACGCCACACCACTTTCGTGCAAAATAATAAAAAAGCAATAAATTAAACCTAGCATAACCCAACACTACAAACCAGGGAATGGTCGAGGACTCCTAGACGAGCGAATGCCGTCGTGTGAGGCGCAATCAACTTCGATCAGCTGATTCGGAATGTGACGTCTACGCTAAGGCCACACATGAAACAAACTGGCTACACACGCTCATGAAAATTCCATTCATGTCGGCAAAAACGCATCTCCACGACGTGCAAGAAAAATAAAGCTCTTAGTATAAATACGTAGAATTTTCACCATTAAATGTTGACAAAACTCACCCACAGCCGTTTTCTACTACAACATATGGAAAATAACGCTCTAAAATAACTGCCCAGGTAAAGATACATGAATTTACAGGCACAATTCCAAATGCGTCATAAAAAATCTTCCATATCTGGCCAAAAAAACTCAATAAGCCACGTACCACAACACATCGCATGGTATTACGTTCATGAGCCAGTCGAATATCTAACTTTGCTACTTCGCCAAATGTTCATTCTTGCCTCGTCCTTATCCGCTGGTGGCAGTGAAACGTTCTCAAACATTCCACGGGCAAATATTTGCGTATCTAATCGCGGTGTTTAAAATTAGTATCTCAGCTCGTGAAACTCGATGTTTTAAATAATTGATCGCCTTATCTTGTCAAAGCTCCGAAATCTGCCAGCGTCAAAATATACTTTCAATCATAAACTATGCGTGGCGTGCCAAAGTCAGAGTATTTAATATTACACCGCCGCTCGAAGTAACACAGCTAAATAGCGCCGTCATTCCGCTACAGACTCGGGCGAACTTTTCAAGACGCGAGAGGCCGCCGGCGCAGGCTGCAGTAACGACGACAGGTTAGACATCACTGNTTTTCAAGACGCGAGAGGCCGCCGGCGCAGGCTGCAGTAACGACGACAGGTTAGACATCACTGAAGCATGGCGAGTATACAGCACCGCTCACTCTCAGCGACTCACTAAAAAACTTGCGGAAACCGAAGATAATACCCCAAAGCAGCACCGTCACCATACAAATGATATCCAACATTAAACGGTCACAATGACTTTGCACGCAGCTAGGTGACATGTAATTTGAAGTTAACAATGTAAAACTTGGTTTACACCAAAACAAAAGAGCAATAATTTCAATCATAATAAATAACCCACATATACTTTATTTAATAAACGCATGCCAATGTACGATGCACGTGACGCCGACCAAGGCGTCACGTTGCTGTCAGGTTAACAATATTTCGATCACACCAATTATCCATTTCATTGCCGTCTCTGTATCAGCTGTCTAGATGTACTATAAAGCGTAGCAGTTTGAGTCCTACAACCGCCTATTTCGCCCTCAGTTAATGCTACATAGTAAGGATTTGTGCAATAATTTTATCACACCTAAGAATAATGTAGAATTTCCATTAAAAGTTTCGAAAATGTGCTACATTAAAAACACAGCAATAATAATACCAACAGGACCTCTCACTTAATATTCGAAACACTAATTATTCATTACAAGAACGACCTAAATGACCTTTATGACCGTGGTCGATTAGCCACCTTGGAAACAAGAGGCTGCAGATTTGATCCTCAGGGTAATCATGGACGTGTGTGTCATATGTAAGTTTATTATGTATGTTGGCAAAATGTGTAACCTGACCTGCAATGTAAGCTCCCCGACGAGAAATGAAGAATTAAAAAAAATTATGCCACAGCCCGCAAAATTCATGGCCAAGTATTTATATACACAATATTATTTTATAATTATCCAACAAATTTTGTGAAAGAATAAAAATTTCTGATACAGCGATGGATCATAATTTTGTATAAAATTACGGAAACCATTAACGCGTCTTTTAAGTTACTATATTTATGCTACAGATGTAGCAAGCAAATACAGTATTCGTCGATTTATGAGGGAAGTAACCTAAATGTGGACAGCACACCTCAAAACAAAATCTTCATGTTCTAAATTAGGTGATTCCCTAGGTAAGGTCTTCAATTGTTGGCTGGAATTGCTAATAGCCATACGTGATACACCCCTATTTGAATCACTGAAGTCCTGCCTGTGTACTAGTAATGATTCATTTTTACAAGAGGTGCTTGAAATGTCCACCTTCCCTCTGGATGCACGCCTGCACACGTCGAATCAGTGACTGTCTGACACGTTCAAACCTCCCATGGGTGCGGCAGATCTGTTGACAACTTTATTCCACACATTGGAGAAGAAATGCAATGACCGTAATATGTGCTGCGTAAACGATGATCTTGAAATGTCCCCACAGGTAATAAATCCACTGGAATCAGATCAGGGTAATGTGCAGGTCAGGCAAATGGTCCTTCACGACCTGTCCAACTGTGCAGGGGTGGCTCATCCAGATAGAATTTGGCCATCATCCAGATAGAATTTGGCCACTCTACTCATATGTGGTGGTGCCTCAGTAAGCATGAATGTGATATGGGAGAAACAGCTGTTAATGTAAGATTTCTCAAACTATTTGATGTCCCACTCCTACCGCCGCTATACGTCGTGTATGGTCACCTGATGTTCATCAATTTGAGTGTGAACACACTCTTCCAAAGCCACAGTTGACGTTCGATGGTGTCGACCAGTTTTCCGTTTCATTCTGAGTGAATCAACTTCTCTCTCAGACTCTCTTATATAATCTGAAACGTCTTCCTGTTTGGCCCATGACGATTTAGAAAGCGTTCTTCATACAGACGTCTCGCTGTCACCGCATTATACTCGGTAAATCCGTACCTTAGATGCATGTCCGCTATTTAGCGAGTGGAAAAAACCTCCGTGATCACAGTGCCTTGTGAGTAGTAGTATCCAGGATGTTAAGTGTTCAATAAACGTTCAATGTAAACAGTTAAATGGGCCTGGAAACGCGCGCTCAAATTTCGTATCTATCCCACACTGTAAACAAACAGGGTTGTACCTACTACCATGAGCAGGCTTAGTGGCATAGGCCCGTTATTAAGGAGCAATCGAACATAGGACATATGTTTGTGTGGACGTTTTGTTTGGTTTTGAGGTGTACTCTCATCACTGCGATTACTCTTCATATAAATTGACACACTCTTTATAGGAAAATCCATCTCATATAAATTTAGAGTTCAAAGACAACATTTCACGTAGCATTGGCGGAGACTTCTACAGTGCATGCTAATCCTGCACTGGCCATGTGCTGTGCTACAGGGATACGTATTAATTTTTCTCTTGAAAGAGAGAAAGAGAGAGAATTGAGATTTAGAAGGAGAGATGAATACTTTGTGCTACAAATAATTGACACAGTGAAGTTATTATAAACTGACAATTTTCAATGCAAAATCCTTTATAATTAGCTGCTGTTATAATGTCACGCACTTCACCTGATGAGTCTTAAGGAAAGGAATAGAAGGTAGAACCAACGTATACAGAAAACAATAAAAGAGAAATCGCCTTGACTGCAATCCGTTACCTTTTGCTGATATGAGGAGGCTCCTAGAAACCCGATGCGAAGCGACTGCATCATCTAGTTGGTTCGGAGGCCTTTCAACACTTCTCACTTCGCCCTTGTGGATGATCATTGACTAGGCTGTGCTCTGGAGTAGGATTTGGTATTAACATAATGATATATTTTTTCAGAAGCTTGAAAGTTATACTCTTACATAGGAGGTGGGTAGGTACTAACGTCTCGTCGACAGCGAGGTTATAAGAGGCGGGGAAAGCTGCTCAAGGAAGCAGGTCAGGGGAAATAATCGGACATTGCATGTCATAAAGAATAATCCCTGCATTCAGCTGGAGTGACTTTGAGAAACTATGAAAAATTGAATTTGATGGCCAGACCATGAATCGAACCCTTGCCCTCCCAAATTAGAGACCATGTGGCTTAACATGCGTCACCCCTCCTCGTAATTTCGAAACTAAGGAAAGATGCACTTATTAAATCGGTGAATTGGCGGGACTGTTGCATCTTCTTCAATGGTTAATTGTTATTAAGCTCGTAAACTTACCTTTGGCCTCTTTCCTGGGTGTGCTACAGTACCGCATTGGGAAAGTTTCTACTCAATGGAGTAGGACTTAACAATACCATAGAGGATGTATGTATTTCCTTTGCGAAAATACGCAGTTGGAATTCGTAAAGCAGGAAAAATGCCACAAAGATAAAAGGAAGCCCGTAAAACTCGGTCATAGAAAAAATGCTCCACAAGACAGCGCTTCTATTTCTTAGAACGCAACGACAATTCTCAAATGATTTGGCTACAGCAAGTTACCTGTAACTTCCTCCTTCCAATCATAGTAAATTCGTGTTGCTAAGCAGATGTTAACTTTAGTAGTTAGCCCCAAAATATTTGTCAAAATTTTGTTGCTGTAACTGAATACTCTAAAATAAACCTTTCAAATATAATTTCCGGCAATTGTATTTATATTGAAGTAAGCACGGCAGACGTTAAATAAACTAATGCTGCCAATGAAGCACAAGCGGTAATTTGACTTTAGTTCGTAGGTACTGAAAGTCTAATGTTCGAAAATAGTAGGCACTGAAGACTGTTTCTGTATATTTTGCGTCTGTTAAAAGAAACATTAATGCAACAGGAACATATTTACGCTTCTAGAAACTGCAGAGTGTGACTTGAACAATACTTGACTACATGTCATAAGGACCATGCCAGTGCTACTTGATAAATTATGCTAAATTATATACAATTCTTAAAATAAAGTCACTAGGCAGAACATTAAAACAGTCTCTATTATTAGAAAGCCATTATACGAAATTACTCAAGTATTTAACGTTCCGTAGACAGTGACGTCATTTTAGGCGGGGCGATTGTTGAAACAAGAAGAAACGGGAAATGAATCGTTCGTGGTCTATTTTAAGGAACCAACACTGCATTTTCCTTGAATGATTTTTGAAATTCTAAAAACCATGGAATACCATAAATACATCGAACAGCCAAAAAAAAAAAACTGGTATAGGCGTGCGTATGCAAATAACAGAGGTATGGAACCAATCAGAGTAACACGATGCGGATGGCAGCTAGAGCGGTTACTGCTGCTACAATGGCCGGTTATCAAGATTTAAGTGATTTTGAATGTTGTGTTTTAGTCGGCGCACGAGAGATGGGACATAGCATCTCCAAGGTAGCGATAACATTTGGATGTTCGCGTATGACCATTTCACGAGTGTACCGTAAATATCGGGAATCCGGTAAAACATCACATCTTCGACATCGCTGCGGCCGGAAAAAGATCGTGAAAGAACGGGACAAACGACGACTGACAAGAATCATTAAACGTGACAGACATGCAACCCTTTCTCAAATTGGCGCAGATTGGATTTGTGGACTGCCCTGCAGGATTCATGGTGTGAATTGCCTCCTGCATACCTTCAGACATTAGTCGAGTTCATGCCACGTCGTCTTGCGGCACTTCTGCTTGCTCGGGGGGCCCTACAAAATATTAGACAGGTGCACCAAATTTTTTTTACTCTTCAGTGTATATGTATTACTGTGTGAAAGTTTAGAAAAATACTAACATAAAATTAAACAAAGTAAAGCAGTAGTTGGATTGACTTTCTGGAAAAATTAGAGAATGATATGGAAATGATAAAAAGACAAAACGAATGTAAAAATAATCGGTCAACCTTCTCCACGAAATGCTTGGCTGTGTTAAAAAAAAAAAAAACAGCAACGGATATGTTTACACTAGTGCCTTGTTTGAGCTGGGTCAGAATGGTAATTCTAAATACTGGGCATGCCATTTGAGATGGGAGATCACCGATAAATTTCATAAATTTTTTTAGTTTATTTCCAGATTTTTTAAAGGTTATGTTGGTAAATGTAAGGTAGTCTTGCACTTTCGCTCAAGTTGTATGTAAAATTTTTATTTATCTGCAGAACACTATAAAACTGTTTTTGAAAATGTACTATAAATATAAAAAACAGCAATGTAGTAACAATTGAATTCCTTTCTGTTTCTCACCAGTGTTATCGCATAGAGAGTTGAGAAATTTTTTGAAAATGTACCACTTTTCCAAGCTCATTTATAAAAATGGCAGTCGTGTCGGCTACATTCTGCCACGTTTGACACGTTAATCTTATAGGTGATGTTTTATTCCCTTCCTGCTAAACCTCAGGTAATAAGGAATATAGACTGCTAGGTATGTGTTTTATCTTCGACTTTAGAATTTATAAAATTGGAAACCCTTAAGATAAAAACACAAATAAAACAGGAAAAGTTGATACAATATAACTCTCCCCCCCACCCTTTATTTTGAGAAGTTTGACAGCATTCCCTGAAAGCGTCCGCGAAATTTCGACTGTCCAAACCCTATATTAAAGAAAAACCAAACAAATTATTTATTTTTGCCCTGGGAGAGAATCGTACTGTCCTAATGTCTGCTTACTCTCGTTTTACACACGTGGGTTACATTCGGAAAATATGAATATGCGATTTTGTTACATATATCTAAACTAAAATATGTCGATATTATAAAATAACAACATTGTTTTGTCTCGTCAGTATCATAACTCTTTGGCCAGATAATTGTGTGCTGAAATGAATGATGTTCCGTACTGCTTTAGAGAAAACAGTAGTTATTAATGCGTTTATGAGCTATGTGGACAACATAGCAACATTTGTCCATGAATAATAAATTGTTTGTAATTAAAATAACCGTAGATTTATAAATAAAATTGTAAGGAAACTAAGTGCTGTAAAACGTGCTTGAAAGTTATAGTTAAGTTATATCTAAGAATGTAAAAATTTAACTGGTTTTCTATGATTGGGCACAATAAAATTTTACTTCTTACTTTATATCACGCTATCCTATTTCTTTTCTAACATATGACGTTTTATATTTTTTCCTTGGCGATTTCAACATACAGAAAAGGTTGTTTGAAACCTTTACTGATACTTCTAAAATGAACCAGAACAATTGCTTTGTCTCAAAGTGAATGTCTT
Organism: Clitarchus hookeri; assembly: GCA_002778355.1. Lineage (NCBI taxonomy): Eukaryota > Metazoa > Arthropoda > Insecta > Phasmatodea > Phasmatidae > Clitarchus > Clitarchus hookeri. The sequence goes on along the minus strand of NQII01003603.1, from coordinate 20,976 downwards.
CATGTTGTAAATTGGGATTGTAAACCAACGCAAATGGAAAATTCTCTTATTCAGAAATATTGTAGATTTGAACTCTTTAAATTTGAAATTACTTTTAGATCTAAACATATATTCAGCATATATTAATTGTGCGAAAACGTGACAGTTAGTTGTACTGCAATGATAGAAATGTGTTGGTAGCTAAAAATAATTTTCTGTGTTGCCCCAGACTGTTCAATTGGTAAAAATCAACAGTGCGAAACAAATGTTGTTGAATGAAACAAAACTTAATAGACTTAATCATGTTATTTGTTTTTAAATGGAAAATTTTAAATATTAGGTCGCTATATCGGAATAATTTTGTTGACTTATGGATTTGTCGCAAACGTGTAATCAATGGCGGTAAATGACTCTCAAGTGTTGTGCAGCGAGAATGATGATGAATCACCACCCACTCACCCCTGCTGTACAACTGCAGTAGAGTGTATGGAGTTCAATTATATAAAAATACAGCAAAGTACTGTTACATAAAGGTTTCTGCTCAACATTACACATAGCTCTATAATTAGCTGTAGAGTGGATAAAACTGTATAACGTAATTTCGCCACTTAGTATTCTACGTCAGTTGAGGTAGTAGGTGTTTCGCGATAAAGTGAACACTCTTGAAATCATCCTGTAAATAATAGCACTAGGTATGACTGCGTATATTTTAACGTAAGTAATGACCGCGATACTCACATTTAAGTTGGCAGCGAACTACGAGAAGTAATTCCATGTTTTAAGATCTTACTACATATAAAGTTAAAAATTGTTGTCACCTGTGTCAGTTCCGTTTTGCCGTATGCAAATAAGAATAAAAGGTGGCATGATTGTAACTCACGTGTTTCTAACTCTTCCAAAACAGCACCGGACTGACGCAACGTCCAAGTTAGCATGTTCATTGGTTTGTTTTGGTTGTTACTCCCGGTCCACACTCGTGTGTCAACAAAATAGCGGTTTACGACCAACGTGATTTATGTTTGTTTCTATCTTTTGAAATAAAGTGTTCATCAACGTAATAAATACAAAATGCTTTATACACGTTCTTCGTGAAGTGGGAGTGTTTGATATTTATTTCCGCTGTATTTTAACGTAGTTTATTGTCCCAGAAATGTTTTGAATTTCACGTAATATGTCGACCTGGAAAAAATGCTGCTACGTGCAATTGAAGTCCGTATAAATTTCAATCATCGAATAAACTTGAAGAAACTTTGGATGAGTGTGTTTTGCTATATTTTAGAAATGTATTACAATTATAAATGCTTTAATAAATGTGTGCGTGTTATTTAGTAATTATGCGATACCCAACTTACGATCGAATATTTAATACATCAGCAATATTTCACTCGTTTTGAAACTATAACGACAGAAAAATGTGTTATACTGCACGTGAAATATTCATTAAGTGTTAGGAATATGTTAAAACAGTATAATAGCGTCTGTCATAACGGTTTAATTTGTATAAGTCTATGTATCAAACAGTAAGTACTAATTTTCACAGCTATTCTTAAAGGTGAATATTTGCGGCAAAATTAGATTCTGCATTAAATACGTGGATGCAGTTTCATGAAATGTATTGTCATAGGCTAGGTATTGTGTTGTTGATATTATGGTGAAGTTATATTCATATCTGTGTACACATTTCAATTTTATAAACGAAAAGTAATTTTTTTTTTAAGCAGAGCTGTATGCCTTAGCAAACGTCAGTGTTATGTGCTTTAAAAACTGAGTGGCTCGACGAATTGTCATGAAACTTGCATCGAGTGACAAATATTACTGGAGAAGTATACTGTAAGAAGTTGGATCTATTCCGTTCAACCATTTATTTTCATGACAATAATTGTTTTCTCTGTGGTACTCGTAATTCAATAGCAACGCCTGAAATCTACTTGTACGTAGTCTTGTATAAAAATTTTGATTTGTGAGGTGTTTGTGCACTATAGTTATACTCGTGCAGATTGCTAAAAAAAATTCGTAGATCATTTAAAGATGGTTTAAGGCACCTTGTCTTATGTATGAAGAAGTAAATACACTGTAATATATACCATTTTCAGCTCTAAACTTTTAAAGGTGAAAGTTCGAAACGTAATGGCGTTGTTTTTAAAACGGGAAATATAAATTATAAATCTTCTGCTATTGTGTTGAGGACTTAAATCAAACATGTATTCTTATGTCCTCGGAAGTGTTGACCATACACTTTCAACAACAATAGGTATGCATAGCGGTATATACTAGTGTATGGTCAACAGTTCCGAGGACATAAGACAACATGTTTGATTTAACTCCTCAAACACAATAGCAGAAAATTTATAATTTCTATTTCCCGTTTTAAAAACAACGCCATAAAGTTTAGAACTTCCACCTTTAAAAAGTTTAGAACTTAAAATTTTAATAATACGGTGTATTAAATTGCGTCTAAAAAGAAAATGAATCGTGAACATCAATCTATATTCACCTGCCAATATGTTTTGCTGAAATTAACGTACATGCGTTTATAGTGCTTACTACAATATTTGTTAGTTTTGATCGTTTATATAATGAGTATTTAGAGGGCAAATGAGCCAGATGATACAAACACTCGCTGGAAGTCACATGACAGTGTTTATTTTGATAGGTTCGCGGAAAGATACGCAGCCAATGGGCTGAAAGTATAACTTTCGGACTGCTTGCAAAAGTGGTCACTTTAGCGTGAACAGACTGTACCCACAACCTTTCAAGGTGCAGCAGCCGCTTCATCGGGTTATGGACTGTCCGCCTCTGCGTTTACTAATTGTTTGGAACAACGAAATGTTTGTTTTATTTCGTTAACTCTACTTTTATTTTCTCACAAAGAAAAATACGTCTCACTGCGTTTGCACACCTTACGACAGCAGGTGAATTAAGAAATTTTGCAGTTCTAAACTCGTTTACACTCGATACACACATACTGTACAACCATTGTACGCCCATAGCCAGTAGCCTTATTGTCTAGAAGTAGCGTCTTTGTAGTCTCGGCCACGGTGATGAGTGGTACGACGTAAGTATAACTATAACTCAATGGCTTCACTAACCAAAATATATTTTAATTTAAATATACGCATAGAGAGATATGCGTGCACCTACCATTGAATTGAATACATTTTAAACCACTGCAATTTCGACAGGACACAGCACTTTCAAACCTCTCTTTGCCTCATTATTTGGAAACTGCTCTGAATGCAGTGCCGTAGCCAGAAATTNCGGCCACGGTGATGAGTGGTACGACGTAAGTATAACTATAACTCAATGGCTTCACTAACCAAAATATATTTTAATTTAAATATACGCATAGAGAGATATGCGTGCACCTACCATTGAATTGAATACATTTTAAACCACTGCAATTTCGNAATTTAAATATACGCATAGAGAGATATGCGTGCACCTACCATTGAATTGAATACATTTTAAACCACTGCAATTTCGACAGGACACAGCACTTTCAAACCTCTCTTTGCCTCATTATTTGGAAACTGCTCTGAATGCAGTGCCGTAGCCAGAAATTTCTCAACCGTGGAGGGGAAGGGGGGGAGGAGAACAATTAGGACAAAGTATAGAAGAAAATTAGGTCACAGTATAATAAATTTCAACATATTGAACAAACAATTGCATATTTTTATCACAGTTAAAAGATTATTAATAATAATTCAATACAAATTGTTGACATCATAATAGCAAAAAAGATGTGGGTTTACAACACCCTTCCAAAACCCATCTACGCTCGTGCTTGAATGTTTATGAAATCTGTTCGCGTGCGCGGGAAGAATTAAAGTAGTATCTTAGTTACAATTAAATAGTCACTTTAGTTTGGAAAGAAAACATCTACATCTTCATTGCTAATAACAAGGCATTCTTGTATTAGGAGATAAAAATGGCAGTACTTAAAAACAAAGTAATATCGTGCAGTCACGTTAATTATGACACTGTAGAGTTATACTTTTGCCTCGTAAATACATTTTTTCCAGTCAGATACTAACAAATACTTAATAACTTTTCAAATTGTCTGCGTGATGATATATTTCACAATCTTCTAAATTTTGTTTATTTTACATAANAATACTTAATAACTTTTCAAATTGTCTGCGTGATGATATATTTCACAATCTTCTAAATTTTGTTTATTTTACATAATTTATTACCAGAAAGAACTTTTTCTAGTACTAATGTTACGCTGTACAGAAAAAACNTTGCCTCGTAAATACATTTTTTCCAGTCAGATACTAACAAATACTTAATAACTTTTCAAATTGTCTGCGTGATGATATATTTCACAATCTTCTAAATTTTGTTTATTTTACATAAGTTATTACCAGAAAGAACTTTTTCTAGTACTAATGTTACGCTGTACAGAAAAAATAGAGTTTTAGAAATCTTAACATTTCTTCGGAGTTCACAAATTGTGACAGAAAACCGAACCTCTTTCTATTCAGCAAACTGCCGGTAAAGTCTGTGAAAGAAAATTATACAAACTGTTCAAACTCTACATCTAATTAAATTTGCGTATTAACATCTTCTCCTTCTGTCGTCAGTTGAAATTGTTCCACTGACAATGCAGACACTAAGGGCAGTCACAATTCCACTTACACACCATTTGATTTTGATGCCGCAACAATTTCGGGTATAAACGATATGAAAGTTTCCTACCTAACAAAACATTTTCTCAGTCTAAACAAACATACAAATTAAATAAATTATTGAAAACAATACTGATTAGCTGACTTTGTTCTAGTAAAAATTATTGCGACACTATCGAAGCAACAAAATCGGCGTTTAGAAGACGATATTGTTAAATATATATTTTAATTCAAGGACACGTGTGCAGATTTTTAGAACAAATACAGTTTGCTTGCGTGAACAAAAATTTGTTCAGCGTAAGAAAACCATTAAAAAATTAGTTTGTTACTTGCAACTTATTTTATTCAGGGTCTCGAAATGCTGTAACTTTTTCCTGGCTTTTATCTTTGCATGTTTCTTTCTTGAAATAAATATATGACTATGTAAGTCAAATTTTAATCTTTGTAATTCACATTTTTAATGATGTATTTGATAAGTTACGTAATGTCAATTTGTATTTTATCGTTGTAGTAGTAATAAAACCCATCTTCAATAGTGGAAAAAAGTACAGTATGCATTCTTATAAAACCAATTTGTGATTGGCTTTGTAAAACTGAAATATTAATTGTTCACATATCCTTATTCCTTATCTTGGAACAAATAGTCTACCAACGGGACCATGAAAATGTAAAACACATAAATAAATTGATAAACAAAATTGGACTAAGACTTTCGTTGTCAAAAAACTTGCTTAAAAATAAAATTTCGTAACTGCCTCAGTTTTGTTGCCAGGTGGGGCATTGCGTAAATCAGCAATGCTTGAAATAATATAATAGGTTTTATTTTAATTATTTTACTACAGCTTTACGAAACATAAAAGAAGAAGAAGGGTCTANTTCCTTATCTTGGAACAAATAGTCTACCAACGGGACCATGAAAATGTAAAACACATAAATAAATTGATAAACAAAATTGGACTAAGACTTTCGTTGTCAAAAAACTTGCTTAAAAATAAAATTTCGTAACTGCCTCAGTTTTGTTGCCAGGTAGGGCATTGCGTAAATCAACAATGCTTGAAATAATATAATAGGTTTTATTTTAATTACTTTACTACAGCTTAAAGCCTGAGTTGTTAAATTACGAAACATAAAAGAAGAAGAGGGGTCTGTAATTGTTCAAGACAATTTTGCTATAAAACTAACCGTGTGCCTGAGATCAATCATAATATTTTGGGTGCTCGATTTGCTCAGTCAGTCTCTCGCTTTTGAGTGGGTTTATGAAGTCATAAATTAACACCATCACTTTCGGTAGTATTTGTAATTATAACCACATGCCATAACGCAGTACTAATGCAGTGTGTACACTGAAACAGGAAACTTTCGGACGAACACGTGCCGTATATTCTCTATCCGGCAATCGCTAGTCCAGTTATCGGACCCGGACCATCTCAAATGGTACTGCACCACCTTATTCGATCATTTTCACATTATAAAACTCATTTAGTTTTTACGTATGTAGTGGATATCACTGCACAGATGCCTAGGTATTAACGGCGTACATTCAACGGTACTTCCACCTGAATTCCGCAACACAGCATATGCCTGGCTGTCCGTCAGAGGCAACTGTCTCCCTTCCCCATGTAGTTCTAATCGCAGTCATTCAAGCCAGCAGGATTGCAAAAAAGAATGGCAGTGGCCACTCGGCGCAGTGAGTAGTCGCGCGAATCTGTCTCTCATCGCACGGTTACACACACATAACTTATAGATGCGACCACCAAGTTAATAACGATCTGCTAACCACAGGCGATAGCCTTTATGGTCTCATATATAAAGATAATAACACTGGCCAACAGATTAATTTTTTTTTTTTTGTTAAAATCAGTGTTATAATATTTTTGGTGTACTGAATTATAATAGTACCATGACGATTCTGCTAAAGGTGATAATTATTTCAATATTTATTATTGAATTAATTTAAGTATTATTAAGTTAATAGAAGTTATGGTTCTTAACATAATATTCATATTAACAAATTACAGTACATTTTTCATACTTACGGAACTAATTTTTACCATGAAATTAAAGTTATTAAGTGTTGCTCCCAACATAATGTTTTAAATAATGTTGCTTTTTTTACCTTACATTTCAACTACAACAATAAAAATGACAATTACAAAAATTAAAAATTTAATTGTTTATCTTTTTCTTTTATGAGTGGATGTGTCATCCCATTGCAAAAACCAGCAGTAGTCGCCCGACACAGCTGGATCCCATTTGCCTTGGTACCTCTCCTCCATAATCCGTATATCCTCATGGAATCTTCCGCCCTGCTCATCAATGACAGCTCCTAGGTTCTAGGGAAAGAAGTCAAAGGAAGATTGCAAAAAGTGGATCTTTAAAGACATCCTGNAAGATTGCAAAAAGTGGATCTTTAAAGACGTCCTGCATTCCAGATTCTCGTAGATTTTCAGACATTGGGCAATCTGAGAGTAGTTTTCCTCTTTATTGCTCCACAGAAAAACGCTGACTACAGATACAAAAGATATCCATCCAACCTACTCCATCAAGTTCAGTCTGTATTAAAAATCACTATCATTCAGTAGCATTCTAACATTTGGTCCAACAAAAATACCTTAATTAAATTTAGCATCACTAGCATCACTTAGTTTGGAACATTTTTCTGTTAAATACAAAAACTCGCACATGTTTTGTCCATTGCCTTTACGAAGTTCCTCATGAGACCAAGTTTTATATGTATTGGTGAAAGCAGAACCTTTGATGAATCAACTAATGGTTTATTATTAATTTTACTTTCCAGGAATGAAAGTCTCTCTCTTGGGCCAGCAGATTGTTTTGTAATGTTTCTGTGTAGTCCTAATATCCTATAAACACAGAAGAAGCAAAACTTTGTGAAGCGACCTTGAAGCCCAAGCAGCAGGGCGATAACTTTTAAATCACCATATATTTGGGATTTGTAATAATCATATTTTATAGCAATGAGTATTTTTTCATGCTTTCATAAGTTTCTTTCATTCCCACATAATGTACTACTGGAACATAAGGCTTGACGCTCCCCGCGTCCATGCATTTTTGGCCGTCAGAACACACGCGCTAGCGAAGCCTGCCGGCGGTCAACACCAATAAATATTAAGGGTGGAGAACGTGTCCAAATAAAGGATCCCGCGCCTCACAGCTGCAAAGACGGGCCACCCAAGTTTTCTGCACGTGCAGGCGGCATCCGGAGGCAACGGAAGCCACCAGGGCACGAACACAGCTACACTGGGCAGCTGCCCCAAGATACGCCGAGGTCCCACGACCCCGGGCTTCACCGCAATAAAACCCTGAGAGCTTTTGGGGCGAGCGTGCGGAGAGAATAGCGGCAAGGCAGGCGAACCACACATACGCCAAGCCAAGAGGCCACCCAAATATTTCCGCATGCACAGGACGAAGTGCTTAAACTTGTAAACCAGGATCGAGGGGCAACACCGGACCCACGCGCGCCGGAGGGCCGCACACGTTGTTTTATAACCCAGAAGGGACGCGGCCATCGGGCGGCCACCTGCAGAAATAACACGAGTTCAATATGGCGATGGGAGCCTACAAAAACGACGAGAGAGAGGAAGGGGGAGGTCAGTGAGGCGCTAGCCGTGAGACAGTTCAGTGCGGCGCTAGCCGTGAGACAGTTGAGTGAGGCGCGAGTAGTGAAACGACATAGTTGGTCGGAGGTCCGTCCGCGAGACGTCCGGTGTTCGGAGCCGGACGACGGGAGTTTGCCACGAGCAGTCAGTGGGAAACATAAACCAATCCAGCAGGGAATCAATCAGCCGCAGTAACGAGCCGAAAGTGACACGGGAGTACGGTACTGCCACCCCGGGATGCGCAGATAGGCGGTCACTACATTAAGGGGTCCGCCAGATCCGGACGCGAGTCAACCAGCCAGTTTACCGCAGAAGCCAGTCAGTCCAAGCAGTTGCAACGCACCGAGGAGGGGAGGATCGAGTGGTGAGCTTCGCCGGAAGGCCACGTCGAGCTAGTGGGAATGTCCAGCCGGGACGTGGTAGGGCAAGGAACAAGCCGTTACTGCCCTACATCGAGAACGGGAGCGAGGGACGAGCCCGACCGAAGGGCGTCCGCTCAAGGAGAAGCCAGCCGCGTGCAACAGACCAATGACAGAGGCCGACAAACGGGATGTAAGGTGGGAAGCATCCGAGAAAACCCATGCACAACGCCGACGGGAACCGAGGAGGGCGGAACGAGTCCGCGAGGAGACGACCACGGCAGCCGGCCGTCATCAGACGCAGAGTCCTGCCAGTTCCCGCTCACCAGACCTCAACTGCAGGACCAGCTACCAGCACAGCAGGCCAGATAAGTACAGTCATCCAGCGTGTGTGAATAGTACTACCCCCCTACACCCTCCCCCCTTTGTATAAATGGGAAGGAGTTGTCTCTAGAGCTTGTGAGTGAATTATAACTCATCAAGGAATAATAAAACTAGAGATTTTTCTTGAACTCTTAATCATTACAGTGTATTGATTTATTAGGAAATTGGACCTTTAGAGAACAGTGTCAATCACCTTCC
>NQII01003602.1:209756-254077 GCA_002778355.1 Clitarchus hookeri | reverse complement strand
TGACGAATACCCTAGATGCATCAGATCCTTCGTAAGTTACTGGTGCCTTATAGTATTCATGTTCATATTTTATGTAGTAACTGAAACTAATAGGCTCGTGTTTTTGGTACGGCTTCGTGTAGGAGTCGTCGGGATTTGGTTGGCAAGTTTTAATTTTTGTTAACAAACACTCAAAATCGGCATATATCACAAAAGGGACTCTCAAAGAATGACTTTTTGTTCTTGAATTCTAGTATGTTATTTTCTTTATGTGGAAGTTCGACTCTAATTCCATCATGATCTCGGCAGTCTTCTTCGTGAGCATTTAGCCGGCTTTCAGAGTAGAAGTGTTGCAAGCATCTATCACATATGTATATTTTATGACCATTCCTTGTTACCTGTGACCCAATAAGTTTCGAAAGACTTTTTATCCAGCAGTAGTGGTCATTCTTTTCATCTTTGATGTAGAGTAAGTTAATATGCTTATCCACCTTATTTTTTGTTGTTTTTAATGGATAGATTATATATTCCTTACTGTCTTTGTTTTCAGGATGCTTTTGGGCTGGGTGTAGTGCTGATAGAATATACATCCATTTGTTTTCTTCATATGCATATACATTAATTGATAGCCCACTTCTATTCTCAAAGGTCGGTATGCTATCCAATTTCATAGGAAATTCCAGAGCCTTATGTGCTTCGTCAAACTCATGTTCATGATCCAAATACTTGTTCACTCTTTGAGGATGCTTTTGCGCTGGATGTAGTGCGGATAGCATAGACCACAAAATACATTTTTGATCATTGTTCTTAACATTAATTATTGCTTTCTTGGCGTTGATTTTTTCTGGAAGATCAACATAACTTCCAAACATTGCCAGTTGCAGTAGCCTTTTTCGTTGCCTTGGTCGTCTTCGTATTATTTGATATCAGTTTGTTTTCAATTGCATTCATATTCACTTAATATACATTTTTGAATTCTTTCAATAAAAAAAAATGTCTTGGTGTTAATTCTTAGAGCACCTTTTTTTTTTCTAAGCACCATTTTCTAAACCCAAATGTTAACGCAACATTTTTTTGCGTTGCGCGCGCCCGTGCTCGTATCAGCATTTTCATAAGTTATGGTTGTTTTCAAACAATTGATTTTAGAAGCAGGTTGAACACGTATGGTTATGTTTAATCCATTAGTTTTTAAAAGTGGGTTGAAAACGTATGGCTATGTTTAACCCATTAGTTTTTAAAAGTGGGTAGAAAATGTATGGTTAAGTTTAATCCATTAGTTTTTTAAAGTGGGTAGAAAATGTATGGCTAAAATCTATGGTGTGCCAGGACCCGGGCTAGCATCGGCATTTTATATCTACTTGGTTGCAATCTCAGAATAGTTTGGCTTTTGTTTGGGAAGTATGCATGTGAATAACACCTTATGAGACAAACAGAGTCCCTTTTGGAAAGTTCATACAAATCGGCTGAGAAAAGGAATGAAAACTGAATTACGCGCTCGTTTACTTATCACACCTGACAGTAATGCGTGATTAGTGAGTGAATGAGTGAAGAGATTTGGGTAGCTCTTAACAGCCAGGTCTTGATAGTCAATGAGGGTGAAGCGACGTAAAATGGAGCAGCGCCGGAATGAGAGTGCGGTGGAAACGGGAGATCCCCGAGAAAATCCGCAGACCAGCGGCATCGTCAGGTACGATTCCCACATGCGAAAGTCCAGTGATGCGGCCGGGGATTGAACTCGGTTTTACTTTGTGGGAGGCGAGCAGGCTAACCGCGCAGCCACAGCAGCCCCTGCATTATTCGAAACCAGCTGAAACTCAGTTGGTTGTTAATATTCCTCTAACCATAAAGGGGTCGTGGTGGCTGGTCGCGTCCCACCAAGGTGAACCGTGTTCGATCCCCGGCCGGGCCACTCCCGGATTTTTGCATGTGAGAATCGTGCCGGACGATGCTGCTAGTCGGCGGGTTTTCTCGGGGATAGTACGTTTCCCCCACCCTTTCATTCCGGCGCTGCTCCATTCTAAACTAAATCACCATCATCATCGACTCTCAAGACCTAGCTGTTAAGAGACCCCCAAACCTCTTCACTCACTATCACGTGATTTGGAGCCTACTTAAATCGAGCAGTATGGTGACCCCTCCAGTGTTGACACTAGATACAAAATATCTGCAGGCGCCCACAGACATCGTCAGTTCTACCGTGCATTTTCAATCACTACGCAGTATCAACAGGCCTGATCGTGAGTAAAATCATTAAATTCAATATTCTTTTGCAACAGTGTCAAAGCAAGATCTCTCCAGAGTTAAGATTTGAAACACAAACCGACACTTATGAGTTTATAATTTATTTGAAATTAGTAGCATCGTATTTCTTTATATATTTGTATTCAATGATTTTGTTTACACTACAGACTAGTGACCATAATGCATACATGTTGATATGGTTACTCTTTATATTCATTACCCGTAACACTGCTAATTTACTTAAAATATCTTTCGACAGGTAGCCATTCCTCTATACTTGAATTACGTCATAAAATATTTCATAATGAATTTCTAACGTAGTTTTATTCATAAAAGAACAACACAAGTTATACATAATCGTTAATATTTAAAAAATGTCCCGCCGGAATATTATGCCAATATTAAGTAATCTCGCCTGTGTACATTTACTAAAGTAACACAATCTTCCCATTACGTCAGAAGTCTTACAAAACCTCTATAATTAATGTAAGATAAAATTCACGTATATTTGGGGCGAAGAACCCATTTAGCAGGACCATAAGGGTCAGCAGGAAACGCAGTACTTACCTCTGCATCATCGTTGGCGAAGTCTAAGAATCGTAACTACACAAGTCCCAAAAAGAAACTCCGTTTTATAGCACTGATCCTTCCGAGCGCTTCGGGTAATGGTGGGATGGTTGGTTCTTTACTACATGTCATGTGGCCGATTCCTTGCACGTCTCTGCTTCTCTGAGCTGCTTGTTCATTTTTAATGACCTAGATGTTGACGAAGCATTAAGCTCCACATACACTATAAAAATAAAGTAAATTTACACATACCATTTTTGGTAATTTTATATTTTTTATTGTGCAACTTGTAAAAAAGAACTGCGGTACGTGTAATTTTACACCAACACTCTTAAGTATCCAGAGAGTAATACAATTAATTGGTGAAAACAAATGAATGAATGGCTTTATAATCACCATATGGATTTCAATTTATTCATTTTGAATATTGTGTAGAAAAAACACCCATTTCTGTGCTATTTTATTAAATTATTTATATCTACTGCTACATGGTCATCGTAAAAACCCAGAAAGTCAGCATTTCTGTAATTTTACAGTGACCATGTGTGTGAAAACATACATTCCATTTTGGAGTATCGGTGAGTGTCACGTTATATGTAAAATATGTTGGGCAATTAAACATTTTTATGTGCAGTTTTTTAAAAGCGAATATATTATTGGCAATTTAACACTAACGTTCCTAGGAATTCAAAGAGAAATATAAGAATTTATTTGAAACATATGAATGTACAACTTCCGTTACAGAAATATATGACTTAAAATTTTGTAATCTTCAAATGTGCAAAACTACCTATAATTCAAGTAAAACCAATTTTCGGTAATTATACACGGGTTATATAAAGTTTACGAAAAAATACTTGTATAGAATGTTATCTAACGGTTGGATGAAAAACTATTTCAATCATAATTTGTATGATTATATATAAAGTAAACTGCCACGTATGGAAAATGCTTGCATTTTTCATATATAGTAATAATAATATATGTGAAGTCAATTGTTATCCTCGGGAGGCTGACGTAAATCTATTACACTCGTTAGCCATAGATTTGACAACGGCTGGTAGCATTAATGGTAAATAGTACGCCAGCACAGTGCACTAATACGCCACTTGTCTTCACAAACGCCCTATGGTGAAAAGACCTGAGAAAATATGTAGAGCCTCCACGCCCCATCTTGACAGTGCCACAAGGCCTGGCAATGACGAGCAGTTGACTATGAATAGCCACTCCGGTTGTAGGGCCTCGCCCTTACACTAAACACGAGTTTAACTAGCCACTTGCCGACAACACATGTTATACAGACACCGTGGCACTGCAACACAACAGTCGGGATCTTCACTGCCCCGCCGATACACCTGCACGTAAAGTGAATTAAATATCTACACTTGTAAGCAGCATTGAATATGGGCCCAGAGCCCAGCTGAAACAGAAACACAGCTGCGCGCCACAGGCTCAGTGATTTGACTCAAGTCTAACGGACTGCAAATTATATTTGTAAACCCGAGCAAACCAGTTGTGGGAACTCCGGTCCCCGGTCGCGCGACAACACGACTTCCGGGGGCATATGAGAGTTGGCGGCGCCGGTCAATTGTTATTCACTTTTTGGAAATAATTATGTATTACTTTGTTTGTTACTTTCAAGTTACAAAAGGTAGTAGAATAATGTGGAAATTGTACACAGTTTGTGGATTAATATAGCACAGTTGTAATCGAGCTGATACACATGGTATAATTACTTCAGGAAGCATTGCAAAATCTGCACGAGTAATTAAAACTATGTTGAATATGTGATTTCACTTTTTTGTTGGTGAAAAAATATGTATAACTCCGGTTAAATTACAAATGCGATGTTTGTAAAAAATTTTAGTCTTGGGGAAAATACAAATACATGAATGTTACAGTTTATTATAGCGATTTCAGCATTTAAAACCATATATTTATGTTTTGGTTTGTTTTGAGTTGAATTTTTATTTATTTAGAACGTAATCTTAAAGCTCAGGAATAGTTAAAATTGTAATTCAAGACGTCACCTCAAGATTCTTATGTATTCACATGTTTGTTTACAGTTAACGTATTTTGACAGTTCAATTTTTTTTTATCTTGCTATGTGAATTGGGCTCAATTATGTTTGGGATTTTTCATTATTTTGTCACTGTTTTCTCTTTGCACTTTACCTGGTTTATTCAAGCATGTTTTGTAACAGAGGAATGCATTTAATTACAGTTCTGATAAGATAAGTGACGCGTCGCATAAAGTGACTAATAACATGGAATTTCCCGTGTTTAATTAGCGACACCATGTGAACCCTTTTGATTGACACTCTCTCCCTGGATGCAATGGACAGCGGTACATAGTAACTTTTGTTCTGCAAGAATTCATTAATTTTGCACATACCGCCCATCATAATGTTAGGAAAGGTGTACGAGAGGCGCCTATTTTGATTAAATATGCAGGACGTGATAAAGAAGAGGCCCTAAACGCATTGAGATAGTTTTTAAGTGCTACGCAAAACTACGTGAGCTGCCGTTTCCACCAGTATTGAATAAGTATGACCTACATAGGGTATGGTACTGCAATGTAAAATAACTGTTACGTATGTGCACTGTAATCATTTTTAACAATTTTGATTTTCAAATTATCTTGAATTTTTAAGGGAGTGATGTTTGGATTTTAAATTATTTTTCTTTAATTCATGAAGGAGGTAACTATATGGCCGGATATTAGCCATAAGCCAGTAGATAAGATATTTTGTTCTGTAGCCGTGCAAAACCATGAACATTATAACGAGATTAATTTCTGAGTATACTATGAGCAAGTAGANTTTTGATTTTCAAATTATCTTGAATTTTTAAGGGAGTGATGTTTGGATTTTAAATTATTTTTCTTTAATTCATGAAAGAGGTAACTATATGGCCGGATATTAGCCATAAGCCAGTAGATAAGAAATTTTGTTCTGTAGCCGTGCAAAACCATGAACATTATAACGAGATTAATTTCTGAGTATACTATGAGCAAGTAGANAATTTTGTTCTGTAGCCGTGCAAAACCATGAACATTATAACGAGATTAATTTCTGAGTATACTATGAGCAAGTAGAATTCTAATATATCACGTAAATTATTAATTTTAATTGCTAAGTTTTGAGAGATGATTAATTATTCAGGTCTATTACAATTGATTTTTGTTATTTGAAAAACAACAAATTTTTATTGTTTTGATTAATATTTTGGATTTTCTGCACATAATAGTTCTCATTTTTCTTTGAACTATAAGTTTTTCCACGTATAATTTCTGCAATAAAAATTACAGTTTTCACACACCAAATGAACGGCTTATGTTTTGTGTAGTATTTTAAAGTAGTTTCAATACTTTACTTTCAAGGGTAATTTTATAATTGAGCGTTTTATTTCATACAAAGCTTATGAAATTTTGTCTCTTGTCTATGTCTAAATGAAAAAGGTAATGTGTCATCACGTAATTTACAGTTAATTAATGATCACTGCTAATGTGTCAAAAGTATCACATTAATTATTTACCTGGTTTTGATGTAAAGAATCAGACATACTTTCATTGCAATTTGAAGGTGCAAGCATTTTTCTTACGTGTAGTTAAGAGAAAGGGAATCTGACTCGCCTGGCGTCATTACATTCCAGTTAGACGCCACGAGCAAAGAGAAAGTAAGCGGCGTAGTAGGAATTCTGCTAAGCATCACACGCACGCCCACCATATCTCTACATAATCATTCATTTAAATTTCCCTATATTTTCACACAGCAAATTTTATTATTAGTGAATTCACTCACACACACTACACAGTACAACAAACGTTTTTCAAAGATTGGTGCACAAACGTATGGGGCTAACTATTTTGCAAGTAACACTGATAAAAAAAAGCATACAAAGTGAAATCTTTAATCTCTTAAAGATATATATGTACATAGTATATTGATTAATATAGCACAGTTGTAAACGAGTTGATNTGAAATCTTTAATCTCTTAAAGATATATATGTACATAGTATATTGATTAATATAGCACAGTTGTAAACGAGTTGATGCACATGGTATAAATACTTAAGAAAGCAGTTGAAATTCTGCATACGTAATTTCAACTACACCGAAGAGCCAACAAAACTGGTATAGGCGTGCGTATGCAAATAACAGAGGCATGTAACCAATCAGAGTAACGCGATGCGGTCGGCAGCTAGATCGGTTACTGCTGCTACAATGGCAGGTTATCAAGATTTAAGTGAGTTTGAACGTGGTGTTACAGTCGGCGCACGAGAGAAGGGACATTCCATCTCCGAGGTAGCGATAACATTTGTATGTTCACGTACGACCATTTCACGAGTGTACCATGAATATCGGGAATCCGGTAAAACATCACATCTTCGACATCGCTGCGACCGGAAAAAGATCGTGAAAGAACGGGACAAACGACGACTGACGAGAATCATGAAACGTGACAGAAGTGCAACCCTTTCTGAAATTGGCGCAGATTGAATTTGTGAACTGTTCTGCAGGATTCATGGTGTGAATTACCTCCTGCATACCTTCAGACATTAGTCGAGTCCATGCAACGTCGTCTTGCGGCACTTCTGCGTGCTCGGAGGGGCCCTACACGATATTAGGCAGGTATACCAGTTTTTTTGAAATTTAAGTGTACTTTACATATGTGATTTCACTTTTGCATTGGTGAAAAAAGACGCATACACTCTGGTTAAATAGAAAATGATATGTTTGTGCAAATTTTGTAATCTTGGAGAAAATAAATTTACACGAATGTTGCCGTTTATTTTCTGCAACACAGTATAAGTAGTTTTACACCATTTAGAATAAAACTACTCTTATAGTGTACGTAGGTAATATTTTAGTAATAAGAAAACATTTATTTGGACGTGGGTTAAACAAAAATATTTACGTTTGTGTGTGTAAACATGCATNTCTTGGAGAAAATAAATTTACACGAATGTTGCCGTTTATTTTCTGCAACACAGTATAAGTAGTTTTACACCATTTAAAATAAAACTACTCTTATAGTGTAGTTATAGTGTACTCTTATACTCTTTTAGTAATAAGAAAACATTTATTTGGACGTGGGTTAAACAAAAATATTTACGTTTGTGTGTGTAAACATACATNCTTTTAGTAATAAGAAAACATTTATTTGGACGTGGGTTAAACAAAAATATTTACGTTTGTGTGTGTAAACATACATCGACTTCTGAGGTGATTCTGCTGCCATGTGTGTTAAATTAAACCAAATATTTTAAACCCTACCAACTTACCTATCTACACGGCTACCTACCATGTGCAGTTCTCACAAGGTGCCTTGAACTAATCTTGGCAAATGTGTTATTCAGTTACGTTTTCAAATAAACCAAACGAAATACACGGTATTTTCTAACACAGCAGATGCACGCGAGCGCTATACATAGATTTAGCTATCGTCTGTGTGTAATTTTAAGAAATTGGAAGATTAGTACCAGCGTTGTCATATTGCGGCTAGCCTACCTTGGATAAGCCACATTTGGGCTGCTCTTGACATCGAGTACTTGAGAGCCGATGAGGGTGAAACGAGGTGAGTATGGAGCAGCGCCGGAATGCAAGGGCAGGGGAGAACGGGAGATCCCCGAGGTAAACCCGCCGTCCAAAACGATTCCCACGTGCGAAAATTCATGAGCGATCATGCCGGGGGAATCGAACCCGGTCCACCTTGGTGGGACGCGAGCGCTCTAGTCGCTACGTGACCGTGGCATCGTGGAGTTAATTATTATTCAGCGCCATTTACCTAGCTGTGAAGGAATAAACTCGTTTCAAAGGCGGTGAACAGATGGCAAATTTGGAACAAATATTGTTGACAAAAAGTACAAATATTACGTTAGAGTACAACGGGATTTAAAAAANCAGATGGCAAATTTGGAACAAATATTGTTGACAAAAAGTACAAATATTACGTTAGAGTACAACGGGATTTAAAAAATGTAATTTTTGAGTTTATTCCGGTAAGTGGTAAATAATTTTTTTTTCTATAAGATGCACATTTTCTACTGTAGGTAAAGTTAGTCTAACTGATAATGTATATTATAAGTAAACCAGAGTTTAAATATATGTATTAATCGTAATTAGGAAAAGGTATACGTTGTGTATGTTTACTTTGTGGTACACTGCTGAATGGGAAAGAAATATTTCTAATATGATGATAAAATTTAAATAATGATTTGGCTCTGCTTATGAAACAATTGCNTAATGATTTGGCTCTGCTTATGAAACAATTGCGGCCACCGAAACAGTCTTAATGTTTGTCGTTTTGGCGGTCGTATTTTCTAACCACCTTCGGGAACTTCCGGCCACACCGAGTCGACCCAAAGTAGGTTGCCCCACAACTTCCAGCTTGTCCCGTTTAGAAGCGTTTAAGAAGCTAAAATTACTACTATTTATTTTATCATATTACATCGGTTTTTATTGTGACATTAAATAATAATCTAAAAGTAGTATTTATACAAATTTTGTACAAATCTTACACTGAAGTCAAATTAATGTTTTGCTACAGTACAAAATAACTGATCATGTCATTAGTACGTCATGAAGACCATTCCTTGAAAATTTATGATGGGGGACGTCCGTATTTCAGGTTTAACTTATGAGATAAACTTTAAATTCAAAATAGCGAAATGTTAAACCCTGACATCTGGTGAACTTAAGTGTCATGCTTATNCAGATGGCAAATTTGGAACAAATATTGTTGACAAAAAGTACAAATATTACGTTAGAGTACAACGGGATTTAAAAAAATTTAATTTTTGAGTTTATTCCGGTAAGTGGTAAATAATTTTTTTTCTATAAGATGCACATTTTCTACTGTAGGTAAAGTTAGTCTAACTGATAATGTATATTATAAGTAAACCAGAGTTTAAATATATGTATTAATCGTAATTAGGAAAAGGTATACGTTGTGTATGTTTACTTTGTGGTACACTGCTGAATGGGAAAGAAATATTTCTAATATGATGATAAAATTTAAATNCCAGAGTTTAAATATATGTATTAATCGTAATTAGGAAAAGGTATACGTTGTGTATGTTTACTTTGTGGTACACTGCTGAATGGGAAAGAAATATTTCTAATATGATGATAAAATTTAAATTATGATTTGGCTCTGCTTATAAAACAATTGCGGCCACCGAAACAGTCTTAGTGTTTGTCGTTTTGGCGGTCGTATTTTCTAACCACCTTCGGGAACTTCCGGCCACACCGAGTTGACCCAAAGTAGGTTGCCCCACAACTTCCAGCTTGTCCCGTTTAGAAGCGTTTAAGAAGCTAAAATTACTACTATTTATTTTATCATATTACATCGGTTTTTATTGTGACATTAAATAATAATCTAAAAGTAGTATTTATACAAATTTTGTACAAATCTTACACTGAAGTCAAATTACTGTTTTGCTACAGTACAAAATAACTGATCATGTCATTAGTACGTCATGAGGACCATTCCTTGAAAATTTATGATGGGGGACGTCCGTATTTCAGGTTTAACGTATGAGATAAACTTTAAATTCAAAATAGCGAAATGTTAAACCCTGACATCTGGTGAACTTAAGTGTCATGCTTATNGTATGAGATAAACTTTAAATTCAAAATAGCGAAATGTTAAACCCTGACATCTGGTGAACTTAAGTGTCATGCTTATTCTGTATCTCCAAGAAAATTTTGCTGAAGCCAAACTATGGGTTAAAGTAACATTCGAAAAGGGTAGATATAAATATTTTAAGGCCAAGTTGTCATACCGTAAAAATCATAGGGTCTGCGGTTGTGTAGGGGCAGACTACTTACCTCCCATCAACGTGAATCGAGTTCGATTCCCGGTGGGGCCGTGTCCGAATTTTCACACTTGGGAATCGTGCCAGAGGATATCGCTGGTCAGCGAGTTTTCTCGGTTATCTCCCGTTTCTCAGCCCTTGTATTCCGGTACTGCTCCATACTCACCTCGCTTCACCCTCATCGGCTCTCAAGGCCTCGANCCGTTTCTCAGCCCTTGTATTCCGGTACTGCTCCATACTCACCTCGCTTCACCCTCATCGGCTCTCAAGGCCTCGATGTTAAGAGCCACCCAAATATCTTCTCTCACTTAAAAGCATTATGAATGTTGATTTCAAGTGATTCCGTATTTCTGTCAAATTTTCACTGATATAATACCATGTAATATAAAATATTCTCAAACTGAANATTTCAAGTGATTCCGTATTTCTGTCAAATTTTCACTGATATAATACCATGTAATATAAAATATTCTCAAACTGAAAAATAAAGATGCTCTTTAATTACTTTAACCTTCACGAGGCTCGAAGAAATAAATTTATACTACTTTTTTTGAAAGTGCAAATTGGAAGCTCTCATTTGGTATCCCCAGCATGTCAAGTTTTGTTGGAATAGGTATAATAATTTGTAAGCGATGACATACTATATATATATATATATATATATATATATATATGTATAAGGTTTAAATTTTGAATATTTGCGTTTGCTTATTTCACAGCATACAAAATAAGGTAACCTATATAACTATCATTAATTTGTATTATTTGACGTTCATGTGTTGAGTACTTCCAGGTGTAAAATATTTATTTGTCAATATAGTGCTAGCTTCCAAAACGCTTTGTTGATGAAAACGAGTTTCTGAATTTAATGCCGACAATGTGAACTGCCAACAAACTAACTTTGGTTCTAATCAGTTTAATGGTCGCTGAATTTGACACAGTGCCAAAAAAATTAATAGCTGCCATTTTGAAAACAAGCTTCCTTCATATTTGAAACTATAAAATATTGATGCACATATTAAGTAAAATAGTATCAAGTTTTATTTAACATCATTAAATATTTCAAATGTTTTCAGGAGAACTCAGACACACGCAAATAATAGCAAACCGGAAAGTTATCTTACAGTTATATCTACGATTATAATATATCCTAAAGAGGTGTTGATATTTCGTGGTGGCTTCCGTTATAGTTTGTATGTAAGATTTGTGTACCGTTATTTTTTTGCAGAGTTAGTCCTAAATGCGCACGATAAGTGACACGAGAAAACGTTATTTCTTTCATGTTGGCAAAATTCACATCTACTTTCGGACTCATCACTGGAATTTTTCTGATCATATCTGAGAAAGCAAGTTACTTAGATTCTGGATTTAAATCGTAGCATTCCAGTGCGGAACATATCCTGGGTAATTAACTGCATAAATTATTCACCAGTTTGCATTGGTGAGAGAAGTTCTTGTTATCCTAATGTAATTACACAATGCATTAAAAAACAACATGGCTCAAAATTTCCGGTTATTTTAGAAAGAAAATATTTGGAAGTGATTAAAAATATTTACTTTCATATAGTTCTTAAAGTAACACAGCTGTAAGTAAAATCTATTGTGATTTCGCTGAAATATTTCTGTTATAAACATGTTGGTTTCGTGATTCTGCAAATGATNTGTAAGTAAAATCTATTGTGATTTCGCTGAAATATTTCTGTTATAAACATGTTGGTTTCGTGATTCTGCAAATGATGAAACAAAATTTATCATACATAAATTTTAAATATTATTTACTTAATATTACAATATATGTTTTCATGGTTTACAGTGAGAGTTGACTTAAAGTCAAGCAAAATAAAGAAAAATATATTCTTAGATGAAAATNTAATATATGTTTTCATGATTTACAGTGAGAGTTGACTTAAAGTCAAGCAAAATAAAGAAAAATATATTCTTAGATGAAAATGCTATTCCATAGGTACAGCAAATTATTTAAACCATAGAAACACTTATCAAAGGATTTTTTTTCTTACACGAGTACCTAAAACCAAAAAATTATTCTGCTCGAAATAAAAATACAGAAGGGAGTAAGTAGTATATGAACACCTATTTATATATGTGTTCATGTGTGTGTGTATGTAGGNAAATAAAAATACAGAAGGGAGTAAGTAGTATATGAACACCTATTTATATATGTGTTCATGTGTGTGTGTATGTAGGCCGCATATGAACGATGTAAACATGTAAATGCCATTGCAAGACAAGGCACACCTTTAGAATAAATTCATTCTCTACATGCGACGTGAAAAATCAATCCATTATAGCATTCATACAACAATTATAACTCAAAATGGTTGTTACAATTGTTTTAGTAAAGAAATTTGACTAACTCATTAAAAATATTAAATATAATATTTTTACATTGGTGACAATTGGTAGAAGAAATACATGGAATCATTTAATTTTTGTACACCGGTATGTTGACAGGTAGAGGTATATATCTCAAGAACCTGCACGAGACTCAATTGGCACTAACACATTATCCAGTTGTTTTAAGATTATCTTAATACATTACATAATTTTACACGTGCATATTATAATCTTTGGATTTTTTCTAGTTGTAGAAGTGCAGTTAATCAGTTCTGCTTTACTCCTGTTAATGAGCCAGTGTAACATGCCTAAAATATTTTTTATTTACCGAATCTAGTGCAATTTACAAATATCCAGCTTATTTTGAGAATATCAAGTTTTTATTATTTAATGAAAACATGAGTCACATGTCCAATTTTGCATGCTATTTTGTTGTTTTAATGTGATCCTGTAGATTTAATGAACACCGCATTATTAACNTCACATGTCCAATTTTGCATGCTATTTTGTTGTTTTAATGTGATCCTGTAGATTTAATGAACACCGCATTATTAACAGCTTTTGGGAATAGCTTACTAAATTATACCTGCTTGTTGTGAATAACTGAGTTTGATAATATTTACACCTAACAAGTATGAAATAGTTCCTGATAGTTCTGGGACGATTTGATGGAACTTCACATATCAATCAAATGGGATTTTTACGTGTAGAGAGAGAGAGAGAGAGAGANTCTGGGACGATTTGATGGAACTTCACATATCAATCAAATGTGATTTTTACGTAGAGAGAGAGAGAGAGAGAGAGAAATGTTTAGCCCCGACTTTGAGCGAGTCCGTTGCTGGTCTCCACCGCAATCCTATAATCATCCACAATGCTGGCATGAACAAAATGTGCCCAGTCAAAACGTGCTACGATGATTAAAATTAATGTGTAATAAATATGAAGTCATGATAGCGTTACATCTGAATTGGCGTCATTCACTTNTCACATGTCCAATTTTGCATGCTATTTTGTTGTTTTAATGTGATCCTGTAGATTTAATGAACACCGCATTATTAACCGCTTTTGGGAATAGCTTACTAAATTATACCTGCTTGTTGTGAAANACATGTCCAATTTTGCATGCTATTTTGTTGTTTTAATGTGATCCTGTAGATTTAATGAACACCGCATTATTAACAGCTTTTGGGAATAGCTTACTAAATTATACCTGCTTGTTGTGAAAAACTGAGTTTGATAATATTTACACCTAACAAGTATGAAATAGTTCCTGATAGTTCTGGGACGATTTGATGGAACTTCACATATCAATCAAATGTGATTTTTACGTGTAGAGAGAGAGAGAGAGAGAGAAATGTTTAGCCCCGACTTTGAGCGAGTCCGTTGCTGGTCTCCACCGCAATCCTATAATCATCCACAATGCTGGCATGAACAAAATGTGCCCAGTCAAAACGTGCTACGATGATTAAAATTAATGTGTAATAAATATGAAGTCATGATAGCGTTACATCTGAATTGGCGTCATTCACTTACACTGTAGCTGTTACAAATATCAAGTAAACTATAAACAGTTACTCTGTTGAACCAGGTGACGAGTATCGATCGTGCAGTACGCAACACTAAATGGATAAACTCTGGATGGCAAAGCAGTCGTTAATCATTATGTCAATTACTTATCTTCGTTTCGGTACGTAATTATTTTACGGTAATAATAAATATGGTGCGTGTAGTTCACGCAGTTACTGCACAGGTGTGGGTAATCAGCCATCGACCCAGTTTTTGAGGTTCATTCCCCATTTTCCCCAGTCCCGATGAAACTCATTTGCAGTACCCTGGAACCCTCAATCATTGTTATTTTTTAATTTTAATCTCCACGTCGAACATTTTTCTAAGTATCATGAAGAAAAAATTGGAAATACATTTTTTATTAAATTTAAGTTTTTTATTGCTCTAAACGTGGGGTAGTCGGGGCGTTATAAATTAATATAATTACATCTAAATGTAATGAATTACAAATAAGTCTCTTTTCAGAGGATACTGGAGAAACCACAAAGGAAGGCGTTGCGTAACGGTCGTTTAAAATCGTAGGAAATCAGTTTTTCTCTCCTTTTGAATAGGAACCAGAGTTAACACGCTCTTCTCAGGGAAATACTGGTCTGCTGAGAGTGGCAGGGGGGAGGGAGGCAGTGTCCCAGTGCAGCAAACTATACGTTTTTAGTGTTTTGAGCAGCTTATACCATATCTCTATATGCTACATCCTTAAACATATTTTCTTATGTATCTAATGCAGCAAAATACATTTGGGCTTTATGTCACGATGTTATGCAGAGAAAGGTTAAAAACAATAGGGCCTCTGAACGTAATAACTTTTATTCTGGCTTAGGATTCTAGGAATTAAGTGAAGACTTGTTAGTCGTCATTTACTTATGTTCTGTTATTCTAATTTAATCACAAAACATTGATTTTAAATGAAATTGATATTTCGATCACTTTACTGTTGACGTCGAAATGTTCAGAAATAGTTAGTTATATATGATTTTAGGAAATTTACTGAATGCCACAGCCAATTTCAAAATTATTTATTTTGCATGCTTGAACTACGTTGCAAAGTGTTTGATGTCCTAGTTTTTCGGCAATATTATTATTAGTACCTCCAGTATGTATACCTACGAAAAGACATCATACTACAGACGAGGACGGATTGGTACATTAAAGTTACCACGGATGCTGTGAATATTATTTTCGAGCCCAGACAAGAGCCAAACCATTATAAGACCCTGTATTGAACTTATCTATAGACTTTTGATCAATGAAATGATACGATCATCGCTGAAAATCCCATAAGTTGAGTGTCCTACACGTAGCGGCGATGACGCTCTTGTAGCGTGTGCCTGTAGAGCCCTTATAGCTCCCACGCTTCTGGCCTAAAAAAAAAGAGAAAAACGATGCAGGCAGGTGTGATACTTTATGACAGAAAAATGAGAGGAGAACAATTTGTCTAAAGAATTTAGTAAAATCTGAATCGGTAATTCAACGCAGGTGCCGACAAATAAATTCGATTCCAGTTTATTATCACCACGTAGCTTGGTGAAATACATTTTTAAAAAGAAATAAAAGATTTTGAAAGAAATAATTTTTTTTTAGAAAAAAAATATTGGCTAAGTTATTAGGTTTACCATTTCTCAGGTTTTGTAACAACATCGCTTAATGCCATTTACCGATACATCTACTTATTTAAATACTTTCTCATATGCTGAATGAACTTATGAGAATAGGCAGTAAAATTATTTTATAAGAATAAAATAATGGGTTAGACTACCAGTGATTCTACAGTCCTTTGCAAAAGAAAAAATGGTAACCATGAACAAATGGCGCGAGTACAACGAATGTTGACACACAGTAGCGTCATACACGTGTCCCGCTTACCTTTAACGCGGTTTCCTTGCGCGGATGTGCCACTAGGGGGCAAGTTCAGTGAACACGCAGAATATCCCGATGGAGCATTCAACACAACTCTGACTAGTTGGATGAGTTTTAAAGATGCCGCATCGTCGGTCTACGAGAGGCAGATTGGACACTTCGGCACTTTACTCACCACTTGAACCGTTCTACCTGCACTGTGAGTCAGTGTTGGATGCAGTGGGAACAGGACGGTACACAAAACAGTTGAGAAGGCTCGGGTTGACCCTGGCGGACCACAAGCATGGATGATTGTTTCATCGTGCGAGATTCTGTAAGTACTTCACGGGCGTCACTGTGGATTATCTAGGGACATGTCACGGCAGCTGGGGATACGCCTGTGTCCACCAGTACCATATCTTTGTGGCTACCAGAGCGGATTTGTCGTCGAAGCGTCCCTTACATCTACCATTACGACCTGAGCATCGCCGAGCACGAGTGGCCTTCTGCTGAGAATGGGCAACATGGCAGCTAGCAGATGGTGACGAGTGGTTTTTCAGTGACGAATCACCGTTCTGTCTGGATACAGACGACCGCCAAATACGAGTCTGGAGACGTCCTGGCCAGCGCCATGGTCCACGCTTCATTGTAGAGAGGCACACCACCCCAACGAAAGGTGTCATAGTGTGGGGTGCCATGTCCTAAGATTCCCGCACCCCACTGATGGTGATAAAAGGAAACTGAATGGCGCGGTGATACGTCCAGGAAATTCTACGACAATGTGCACTCACTTTTCTGGTGCAGCTTGTTAACCCTATTTTCCAGCAGGATAATGCCCGGTCTCACACAGCTAGGATATCTCTGGTCTGTCTTCGTAATGTCGACATGCTTCCTTGGCCAACAAAGTCCCCAGACCTCTCGCCCATCGAGAACGCTAGGGCCCAGGTTGAACGGTAACTTGGGCCATTGGCAACTATGGCGGATTTGGAAGGTCAGTTGCGCCAGTTGTAGCAGGATCCTCCTCAGGAGAACATCCGACGTCTCTATGTTTCCATGCCCGACCGTATCACCGCATGCCTCCGTGCTACGGGTGGTCCAACATCATACTAAATGCATCCTGCAAGAGTTGGTCCCCTGCAATACATGTTTGGTGTGCTACAATATTTAGATTTTTTCTATATATATACTACCGTGTCCTATGCCTGTACCTACTTACGTGTCCTTGCGATGGCACTTTCGGGTTAATACATTTTTTTGGCAAATATGTTTTTATCACCGGCGAAGCTTAACGATATTTTCAGTGTTACAGCCAAAATCAAAACACAAACGGCGTCCCACCAACCGTATGCCTTCCATTGCATATTGCCATAATGTATGGAATATTGTTTTTGGTGTAGCTGCAGATCTATAAAGAAATTAATTCATGCGACTCTTATCATTAACAATGCTCTGATATCACTGGTGATTATTGAATATCATAATTGTATACGAAGTATTATTAACCTCGTAGCTAGNTTAACAATGCTCTGATATCACTGGTGATTATTGAATATCATAATTGTATACGAAGTATTATTAACCTCGTAGCTAGGTTTCCGTAGGGCAATCATTTCATGTAATTATTTTGTTAGTGGTACAATTGTATTGAAAAACATTTGTTAATCATAAGTAGTTAATAATGCTTTTAATATTTTTGATTAATTAAAAATAACTGGTTTTATTGCTACACATTGTTGAAATAACTTAATTCCCTAGGTAATTTTTCTGGTCGGCGGGTTTTCTCCGGAATCTCCGGTTTTCCCCGCTGGTGCTGCTCCTTACTAACCTCACTTCACCATCATCTGTTCTCAAGACCTCGATGATCAGAGCGGCCCAAATCTCTTCACTCACTCACTCGAGTTTCAAATCTTGGCGCACCATCTCTGCACGCACGGATCTTACTTTGCTCCCGTATCTCATAAGATACTCGCCAAGAAACCACTGACCCGGGAATCAGTAAGATGAAAGGTTTCTGACTAGACTAGATCATATTTTTGAACTTCAATTATTCACGCGTACTGGCGACTTCCTACGGAAATCGCCTGTATTAAATTATTGACAGTGTTGCGAACCTGAAATATGCGTATCTTAATCCCAGTAGAAGTAGCGCAGTTGCTAGTAAATATTGTAAGCTAATAAGCGGGGATTTGAAAGGTTCATTAGCCTTCTTTCCTTGAAAAGATGTATTCATACGGTGGTTAGNTGTAAGCTAATAAGCGGGGATTTGAAAGGTTCATTAGCCTTCTTTCCTTGAAAAGATGTATTCATACGGTGGTTAGTATTTTCCGCTCCACCCCCTCCCCTACAAATAATTCTGAACGCTTGAAGATTAAAATATTTTTATAATATTCCGTAGGTATATGAAGCTAATAAAGGCAGCCACGAATACACTTTACNGCTTGAAGATTAAAATATTTTTATAATATTCCGTAGGTATATGAAGCTAATAAAGGCAGCCACGAATACACTTTACTTATAAACACGTGTTGAGTATTTATAAAACTCCTGATTACACAACTTCAGAGCAAGAGTGTGAAGTCAATGCCACTACAGTCTACAAACCTCTCGTATTACGTTCATGCCACTGTGAACACTAATTAACATAATTTAAGACATGCGGTAACGGTGAGCATGTATTTATTAGCACTTATCCAGATTTCTCGCATGTGATAATCTCGCACTCGCGCCGTAAGTAGTCATGTAATTAGGTGTACAAGGGATAAAAAAAAAGGGATGGGGAGGTAAAGAAGAAAATAGTTTTAGTTTTTTTTTCGCTGTACGATGAAGCCGCCGGTAAACTAAGCGTTTGTTGTGCTACTTTGTGTCAGGCTATGAAACTAGCTTAAAAAAGGCCGAAAAAACTCTTTTATCTTCGTTCTTTCTCTAATATTGTAAACATTAAATGATAATGCTGAAATAGTTCTCAGCTGCTAGAGACCTCCAGATAATGGTGTGTATATTTCTTAATGCGTGTGAAAAGCTAGCATTGAGGAGCAAATGACTAAGATCACCAGCGGGGCCTCAACATATGCTTTATATTTCCTCACAAAATGACAACATTACCAATTTACATAAAAAAATAAAAATAAAATTTTAAAAATAACATTAATTAAATAGTTGTCTGTTTTCGCCGTACGAACACCTCTTTCCTTCTTGTCGTGGATTCTGAGGTGNAAATAACATTAATTAAATAGTTGTCTGTTTTCGCCGTACGAACACCTCTTTCCTTCTTGTCGTGGATTCTGAGGTGACCTTAGACTACGAACCCATTTTATAGTGTCCAGATCAGCCCATTTGGAACAGCAGAGACGTCCTTTAGTTTTATTGGCCCTGCTTGTACTTCACGGATTCGGAGGAATGGACAGGCTTATACGACGAGACACGGCAGCAGGTCCAATTCGGTGATTCTCAGTTGTTAAAGTCCTATCGTTTCGTCTGAACTGCCGTTGAAACTTGTATCGGAACCACGAGAACGTTTCTTCGAGAAATCCTTTTTACTAAAGTTACACGCCCAGAAACACACATACCTGTGGCAAGATAATACGATTATATGCATACTAGCATCCATAAAAGTTGGTGCCAGTACTGTTTGGANAAACGATTATATGCATACTAGCATCCATAAAAGTTGGTACCAGTACTGTTTGGAGCTAATTATGAAAAAATATATCTGTTTTGTACATGGCCACGCGATATTTAACAGAACATTAATTTTTATTTGAGGCATACACGCATGATGTTGGTTATAGTCCATTCACGGTTACTTCACACTTTTCTGAAGCCCCGCTAAAGTTTAACTTTCGGGATATTCTCTGCCTTATGCAAAAAAAGTTTAACCTAGTCTAAAAATTTGCACCAGAGGGACAACGCACCGCATTCCTGCGCACACCGTTCAATAATATTTTGAATAAAAACTATTTATTACTAGGCATTATCAACACATCTATTTTATCCCTGTTATTGTTCGTGTGATTTGCNAAGTTTAACCTAGTCTAAAAATTAGCACCAAAGGGACAACGCACCGCATTCCTGCGCACACCGTTCAATAATAGTTTGAATAAAAACTATTTATTACTAGGCATTATCAACACATCTATTTTATCCCTGTTATTGTTCGTGTGATTTGCGTTAATTATAGATTAAATCTTATAATTTGTAGACAAAATATAATTAAAATTACAATTTAACCCAAAAAATGGATCTTTCATACTCTTTTCTTCTAACACAAGTATAAAACGCCTGTGACNTTAAAATTACAATTTAACCCAAAAAATGGATCTTTCATACTCTTTTCTTCTAACACAAGTATAAAACGCCTGTGACGTAAAACATAAATTAAAAAAAAAACACATTATACACGGAGTGATTTTTCAAAGGTTTGATCCATAAAGTGCGAAGAAACCGCGAATAGACCANTAAAAAAACACATTATACACGGAGTGATTTTTCAAAGGTTTGATCCATAAAGTGCGAAGAAACCGCGAATAGACTATACCAATGAAACTCAAGTGCCACGAAGTTCTTCGACCATATTCAGAAGTAAGTGAAATTCTTCATGGTCACTGCAATGCGCATAAATTCATTCTAATTACTAGAAATATTGCTTGCATATCCACTAAACCAGGCCCTTCCAGGTATGCATAATGTATTGTCATTAATGTTCGCTTTTGTAAAACTTTTACAATTTTCATATGCACACATAAGTGAATGAAAGTTTTATGGTATGAGAATCATCCAAAATTCCGAAAATTTTCTTTAANATTTTCATATGCACACATAAGTGAATGAAAGTTTTATGGTATGAGAATCATCCAAAATTCCGAAAATTTTCTTTAATTATGCAGAAAAAGGATTTATTTTTTAAATACATTTCCGCTGTTCAGCTATCATTTCACAATCCCGATTATAAACCTGGCTTATTCAGCAAAACAATAGACAGTAAATTTATTATTAAGTAAATGCTCGTTTAACAGTGTCGTATTTATACCTCCTTTATGTTTCCATCTATCATTTTTGTTTATTTATACATATCATATGGTTCAAGAGCTGTCATCACAATAATCTAGGACCACTTTTTATGAATTTTGTGGTTATTGTAGAGACTNTATCATATGGTTCAAGAGCTGTCATCACAATAATCTAGGACCACTTTTTATGAATTTTGTGGTTATTGTAGAGACTTAAGGTTTTTTGCGAATACATCAGAAATAGTGTTTATTGCATAATTTTCCAGTAATTGTTTGTCCATAGCATTTTACGTCAGGAATTCTTACCAGAAATTATCTCTATACTTCATATAGTCGTATACGTTACCTAATTATATTTTCAACACTCTTATACTCTAACATGAGTGTCAGTCACAAAAGAAAATAATTTGTACATTATTTCGGAACGTGTCTTCCTCTACTCAACTCAATTAATTTACTTTGCTCATTTATATGTTGTCATCTTCCTTTTCCCAGCCTATCTATAACATAATTAATTGATCCACTCTCTTTCTGTTAAAGCTAAACTTGCGCGTGGTCTACTTTGGCAACTTTACTTTTCGTGCATCATATACTCGCTCCCATATTCCCGTACCACATTCTCTAGATTTTGCTCCTTTTATGTTCCTCTTTGCAATATCCAAGCCATCTTAATTACATTCATCATACTCGGCATGTACTCCATCCCATTCGGTACACTTCAATTTACATAATGATTCTGACGTCTTCCTCTTTATCCACCATCTTTTGCGTGTTAAATTCCCATTCTTAAACCATTTAATCAAAGGTATTCATGTGAGACATATACCGAAACCAACTTGTAAACTTAAGATGCCATGATGAATAAATCCCATTCAAGTAGTGGTGGTGTAAAGAGCGGTCTTACACTTGTGTTAAATGGGGCGGATTTTACCACTTCTTGAAATTATCTTTCAGCATTCCCATTTCCCCATCATGTCATTTTGATGCTATTCCATCTCCACCGCACTTAACCCTATCAGCGAGAAAAACGTCACCTGTTAATCGACGCCCAGTTCTCCCCACTATCATACAACACCCTCTGTTACACTCCCCACAACCTCTATCACACTCGTTTCCCATTTCCGAACCTTTTGAACTACTACCTTAATATTTGGTATTAACACAACACTACGTGGNCTATCACACTCGTTTCCCATTTCCGAACCTTTTGAACTACTACCTTAATATTTGGTATTAACACAACACTACGTGGTCAATTACATATATCTATGGCGAATCTACCCTCTCTTCTCTACCCTGCCACATTTTGTGGGTAGCTTTGTAATTCCTAAAATATTTATGCAACGGACTTCATACTTGGCATTTNCTCTACCCTGCCACATTTTGTGGGTAGCTTTGTAATTCCTAAAATATTTATGCAACGGACTTCATACTTGGCATTTACATATAGCCGATTCAAGGTTACTTCCAACTTTCTTGAAGATCTGATAAAGTTCTATTCTCATGGCATACGCCCGCCTCACGCAAAAAAAGTTCAAACAAGTCTATAAAATTACACCAAAAGATTGGCTCTCAAGACCTCGAAGTTAAGAGCCGTTCAAACATCTCCACTACCCCTACACCAAAAGGACAGCGCACCGCATTCGTGCGCACTTAAATAAAAAATATTTTACATTTGAACTATTTATTACTAGGCATTACCAACACACTGATTTTCTCTCTGGTTGTATTCATATTAATTATAATTGCACTATTGTACTTTACATTTAAAATACTTACGAAAATTCAATTTACCTAAAAATATGATATTTTTACTTTAACAGAAGTATACAACTCTGTGACACAAAGCATATATGAGAAACTATCATAAACGACCCGCGCAGGGTAATTTTAAAAGGTTTTATTCACAAAGTGTGAAGATACCTTAAATAGACTGTACCTATATAGTATGCAATAGTTGAGAGGTTTTGGTCAGAACTTGAAAGCGTGGTGTTGAGAGCCGGTGAGGGTGAAAAGAGGAGAAGATCAAGCAACGGAGGAATATCTTGACTAAGAGTGTAGTGGAGTGGAGAGATTTTTCGACGGCTCGTAAGGGCACTGCCTACCGGCTGTGAAATTTAAATAGGAAGTACCATGTTAAGGAACTTTCGTCTCAGTTCATTAATTTTAAATATAGGCGTTTGAAACAAAATGTATTCCTCACGAATTTTTTAGGAGAATTTCCCTGCAGCTGAGGTGCTTCCATAACAATTATAGTCTGGAATTTTGAAAATCTATGTTTTACAAAAAAGTACGTGTTTCCTTTCTATATAGGACGTATACACTCTAGGGATCTCCTAAAAANGAAAATCTATGTTTTACAAAAAAGTACGTGTTTCCTTTCTATATAGGACGTATACACTCTAGGGATCTCCTAAAAATTTCTCAAATAATCTATTTTGTTTGAAAAGCCAATCTTCAAAATTAAAGCACCAAGGCAAAATTTCCATGTCATGGGATTTCCTATTAAAATTCGCAGCTGCCAGCCAATAGGCNCAAAATTAAAGCACCAAGGCAAAATTTCCATGTCATGGGATTTCCTATTAAAATTCGCAGCTGCCAGCCAATAGGCAGGGCTCTTAACATCGGGGTCTTGAGAGCCTATCAGGGTGCAGCGAGGTGAGCATGCAGCAGCAACGGAATGCAAAGGTTGGTCAAATGGGGGACCTCCGAAAAAACGCGCTAACCAGCGGCATTGTACGGGACGATTCCAACATGCAAATTTCCGAGAACGACCCCGCCGGGAATTGAACGTGGTTCGCGTTGGTCGGAAGCGAGTAGTCTGACTACTACACCATCGCGGCCCCGTCTGGACTGGAAAATGGGAGTGCCAACGGTAAAACTTTCCACATTTCCCTATGTTATGTAAGAATTTCTGGGCAATAGCTATGTGTGTAGATAGGTGTTAGGCCAGTAAGCATGTATGTAGGTATATATGTATATCCATGAGAACTTCTATAATTTCCACTTTATTATTAACACATAAAATGAGAAAATCGTATTTTAATTCTTTAAGGTATAGTTTTGAAATAAATNAATTTCCACTTTATTATTAACACATAAAATGAGAAAATCGTATTTTAATTCTTTAAGGTATAGTTTTGAAATAAATATTTACACTTTAATAAATTGCAAACTGGGTGAATATTGTGTCATTTGACGTCTAAAGAATTGTTTATATACACCAGAAAATGTAACATATATCTTACAATTTTTTGAAGCTCAAAATGAGTTGGAAACTCTAATAAAGTGTGCTCGGATAAATACAANGTAACATATATCTTACAATTTTTTGAAGCTCAAAATGAGTTGGAAACTCTAATAAAGTGTGCTCGGATAAATACAATTTATGAAAATTCAGTTTAGGAGAAAAATTACAGCATGTGTTTTGATTTCCGCAGTGGTGTGTAAAATGGCAGATGTGTGGTTGTATAACGCACGTGGTAACATACTGCAGCGGTTGATAAATTTCAGTCGAAATTTAAAATTCTGTGGAAATGCAAATGTTCGGTTTAAGCGTAATATATCATCCACCATATCAAAATTTGATCGGCGCAGCGTGTCAGATTTTAAAAGCCGAGTAAAAGTTTTTTCACCGGGCAAATTTTGAATTCTAGCGTCAATTTGCACAAGTCACTATGATAATTACAGTATTATTCAGGTGGCATTGAACACTTGCCTTGAGGTAGTGCTTTATGTCTGGGATTTGTGTTCATATATATTGCTGCTAGGATCTTAATGCAGTTTAAACGGTATGTTATTTATAGAAGACAAAATTAAATGGTTTTTTTTTTTTTCAAAATTGATGACCGCTATCCTGATGTACTGAATAACGGTGTTGCTATTAACACGGAGTATCAAAGGCTGTACGATTCCTGAAACTATGTTTCAAATTTAATTTCGCTGTTAAACAATCATGCAGCTTCTTAGTTTAAATGGGGAATCGATGTTAAAGAAATTCATTCCCATTCCACAATTTAAAAAAAATGTGTTCCACGTGACATTTCTTAAGGAATATCGGCACGAGACATCTGCGAATTTTAATGTTAAATACTTTTTTTCTGAAATTTTACATAACAATTTATATTTTACAATAAAATAAGAAGTAAATGCATTTTATTTTCTTAACGTGGCAGTGTATTCCCTGAGAAGTAGCACTGAACATTTTTTTTGGGGAAAAGTTATTATTAAAATTAATGGATTGGGGAATTAATTTCTTTAACATTGATTCCCATTTAAACTCCGTGGCTGCAGTCTTGCTAGCCAGGGTCCTTAAAGTAAGTGGTGGTTCCGGCTTACCTCCATACTGCGTAACTGAATAGAAAACTAACGCAGAATCACACTTTGTTTTCGCCCCAAGCGTGCCAGGTTTCTATCGTCACACAGTTTCATGGGATCCCTACCAAGCTTGGGCCTGCTCCAGTGCAAACATTTTTAAATACATGTTAAGGATATTTTCTGGTTTATATAATTACTTAATAAAAATAACGATATACTTTGAAAATTAGCATAAACGTGAGTATTTTTTCTTAACAAATAGATTAGTAAAAANTTAATAAAAATAACGATATACTTTGAAAATTAGCATAAACGTGAGTATTTTTTCTTAACAAATAGATTAGTAAAAATTTTCAAATATTATATTAACACAAAATTGGTTTTCAACCAGAGTGTTTATTGATGTCACAAGAACGTCATATTTCAATTTATGTGAAATCCGACATTTGGTTAACACTATAAGCTTTAAGCTATAAATACTCTGAATTTACATTTTATCTTAAATTTTAAATGTGGGCGAACTAAACAACAAATTTCTAAATAATAATATTCATGACATTATAAAAACACCGACAATTATTTTGGCCTGTAGCCTAACTTACTGTAACATGGACACCTGCAAGGCGTATCTGAATTCGTGAGTGATGGAGGTCTTAATAAAATTAAAAGAATTGTATGCCATTTTTAAATTTATTCACACTTACATATTNATTCGTGAGTGATGGAGGTCTTAATAAAATTAAAAGAATTGTATGCCATTTTTAAATTTATTCACACTTACATATTTACAGCATTAAACTATCTGTCTCCACTACTACTCTTTTATTTATCAGTGAGCACAATGTTTAATGGCTTTTTAACTCTAATTAACGTCCTTCTTTAGGTCTCTCTTTGGTTGTTGTCGATCAACTCATACTCATCATTAACTCATATTCATTCCATCTGTTGCCATCATTTGCCGCCGCTGTGTCTCCAGTTGCGACTGATAGCGCGTGCGCGTCAGTAAATCATTCAACTACTCTGCCCGTCACTTCAAATTGCTCGCGTGGGGCAAAGTAGCTAGCGCGTAACACTGACCCCTCCCCAAGCCTGTTCGTCCCGAACAGACAGACTCTCCTGCATCTGGTCCTTCGTAGAGTGTCAGTCGGTCGATGTGGACAACCTTCGGCTTCGACAGAGTGTCTTGACAACAAATACGAAATATCAAATTATTGATCTTATTAAGAAACCTGTAGGGACCTTCCCAACATTTCTGTATTTTCAGGCAGTACCGTTTTCTTCTCTGTGGGTTGTACAGCCACGTCAGTTGCCCTGCTTTAAATAATTTCACCCGACATTCTCCTATCAAACCTCACCTTCATTCTGTCACTATTTATTCTAAGGTGCTGTCGAGCCAAATCATGAATGCCAACAAGTCTCTTGCATAATCCGCTAGCATAATCAGGGGCTGCACTTCCTCTTAGTCTGTCGGCCAATCAGCAGGTCACTAGGTAGGTGTAGTTCTCTTCCAAACAGCATCCTAGATGGTGTTACCCTTGTTGGATCGTGAAATGCAGAGCGGTAAGCAAGAAGAAACAATAGCACCTTTGAATCCCAGTCCTTTTTGTTGTCTGCCACAAAGATCGACAGGTACTGCTCAAGAGTGCGGTCAAGCCTCTAGACCATTCTGTCTGCTTGATGGTGTGAGGATGTAGTTCTACTCTTTTTCACCCCCAGAATTCCTGTTACCGGCTGAAAGACCGCAGCTTCAAAGTTTCTTCCCTGATGAGAGTGGAGTTCTAGTGGCACCCCATGCTCTATGAGTGCATCGGCCACCGTATGTGCTTCTTTGCTTGGGAGGGGAATGACTTAGGCCACTTACTAAAGTAATCTTGGACCACCAGGAGATACCGATTACCTCTCTCTGTGAGATGCAATGGCCCCAGAATATCCACTGCCATCCTCTCGAATGGGGCTCCAACACAGTATTTCTGGAGGTGACCTTGTCCACTGGTCCTCCAGCCCTTCTTCGCAGTGCAAATGTCGCACAATCGGTACCACTTCTCAACATCCTCCCGACAATGAAGAAAGTACAATCCCAGTCTAACTCTATCGAGGGTCTTATTAACACCAAAGTGCCCACTGGCTGCCACATTATGCAGTTATTTTAAGACTTCGGGAAACCTGTATTCTGGAAACACCAACTGTAAGCATGTGTGTTTTCCATCTGTATGTTCCCAGTTTCTGAAAAGTATGCCATCTACAGTATGAGGGACTTCCATTGTACCCAGTATGCTTTGACTGCTGTGCTCAGGTTAGATATATCTTCTCACTTTGGGCGACAGCCAGATTCTTTCTACTCTAATAATGGCCGCAATGTGGGATTATTCAGCTGACCTTTCCTAATACCCTCATCACTTCAGATAGGTGACCCATCACAAGATAAAGTACTTTGAATTCTCGTTCTCCGCACTTTCAACGATTCACCACTCTTTTCTTCTTGGTGGTCGCAATGACAACAAAATAGCTCACATGGCCTCCTAGACAGTGCATCTGCGTTGCTGTGAAAGCGTCCAGATCTGTGCTGTATTTCAAAGTCATATTCTTGAAGATGCTGTATCCACTGGGCTATTTGATCTTCGGGGTTCCTGGAATCTAGTAGCCAGCGTAATGAAGCGTGGCTGGTGCTTACAATTAAATGTCTGCCATAAAGGTAGGGGTAGAAGTGTGGAATAGCCTTCACTATTGCTGGAAGGTCCCTTCGTATAACACAGTTATTTCTCTCAGGCTTATGCAATACCTTACTAAAGTATTTTAGTGGTATTTCCTTCTCATCTTGATCCTGAGATAACACAGCTCCAATGCCTATTTCACTAGCATCAGTGTCCAAAATGAACATGCACTCACTTTTCGGAAAAACTAGGACTGGTGGAATATTAGAATTTCCTTTAGCTTGCGAAAAGCATTTTCACACTCAGTGGTCCAATGAAATTTTCTTTTTGCCTCAGTCAGTTCATGTACTAGCTTGGCTATCGTGGTGAACCCACGTACAAATTTATGGCAATAGGCACATAATCCCAGAAAACTTCACACTTTAGATTCGTCATTTGGCATCGGCCAATTTCTTATTGCTTTGGCCTTCTCAGGGTCTGTTTCGATTTCATGGGCCAACACTATATGCCCCAAGAAATTTATTTTCTTTTGGAACAGGTAGCACTTCTTAAGAACTAGTTTCTAGTTGACTGCGGCCACTTTCTGGAATACAGAGTCTAAGCATGATAAGTGTTCATCAGATGTCCTTCCTGTCACAGCAATGTCATCTAGGTAAACCTGACAGATATATAAAGGCAAAACTTTTTCCATCAGGTGTTCGAAGGTGGCAGGGGCATTACATAGCCCAAAAGCCATAACTTTAACCTGCCAGGTTCCTTTCCCTTGGACACAAAATGCAGTCTTCTCATGGTCCTCTGGGGCCAACTCGCACTGCCAGTCCACACCCTTCATGTCCAAAATAGAAAACCATTGTGACTGTGCTAAGCTCTTTAATGTGTCAAGTATCCTTCGAAGCATATAATAGAGAATCTTTGTCATATTATTAAGCTGGCTATAGTCTACACAAAACCTCAACTAAGTGGCTTTTTTCTTAACAAGTACAATGGGTGACGACTATGAACTAACTGATGATTCTATCATATCTAACTTCTTAATTTCCTTCAGANCAATGGGTGACGACTATGAACTAACTGATGATTCTATCATATCTAACTTCTTAATTTCCTTCAGAATTCCTTATACGGCCTCGTATGAAGCTAGTGGCAGTCGTCTTGGTAGCTACTTTATGGGCCTGGCATCTCCTTTGTCAATGCGATGGTAGGTCATGTTAGTCCTTCCAAGACCATTTGGTCCACATGAGAAAGTATCCTTATTTCTCTGCAGTAATTAAAAGACAGCCTTCTCCTGTTGCCAGTTATGATATTCCTTTGTTCTTACTAGCAGTTTCTCCAGTACTTCTAGTAGGGGGTTATGGGTAGGTGACTCCTTCGGGAGGAAGGCTTCTGGGTGTTTGAGGTGGTGTGGCAGTACTATGCTATAGTAGGCAAGCCTGGTTGCCGTATCTGCCCTGGAAAGGGTTGATGACGCATCTCTTATAGCCTCTCTCTCCACTCATGGCAACCCAAGGCTACCAGTGCCACCCCTGTGCTTTGCAGATTTGGCTCCGCCTCCCGAGTCCCTATGTGAAGCAGTTTCCTCGTGGCTGGTAAGGGGTTTCTGCCATAATTATTTGGGCCAATAGTTAGTACCAAGGCCCGACCACTTGGCGGGGTGTTGGACCACTTGGCATTCAGACAGATGAGGCCGAAGACAGGAATTTCCTGTGTTAAGAAATTCCCATTTATGGTAATAGTCAGTGCCCGATGACGGCTCCTCCAACTGTACTGCTAGTGGTACGAAGCGGTGGCGACGGCTTGGAGGCTGTGATGACAGCAGGAGAATCTATGATCAAGATTCGTGAGATTCCTCCAATACAGAGCGAGGGCTGCTATCCCTCGTTTGTACTCCGCTCTTCCGGTGGTTTGTGCAGAGCATTGGTGGAGCGGTCGGGTAACTGAAAACCCACAAGTGTCATGGTAAATAAGTAGGAGTATGGACTGATCGCATTGGCTCCACCAGTGGTACTCCGTGGTGTACCGATCACTAGAGGTTGGACTCGTGCTGGCAGTGGTTAACTCTGTATGCTGGAGGAGGTCTGCACAGATTCCCCCTCTTAAGGAAAGACCAGGCGGTGAGCGGCAACCTCCTCTGGTTGTGTCCTGGAGAGACACTAGGGGTCCGGGTAGTATCCCGGCCAGACCACACTGATGGTTTCTGAGTACGAGGGTCTCAGAACCTTGTGGAAGGGTGCTTTAGGCCGTACTTGTGTATCAAGTCGTGGCTTTGGATTTGGTTACCTCAGGTGCATGACTGGGACACCTGCGATGAGAGGGCGTTATCCCTCTTCCCTGCCGAGTGGGTGGCCGAAGCGTGAGGTGGCTCTTGGCTAAGAGCGCTGAGTTAAAATATAAAAGTATGGTGGCCGAGATGCTACTATATTTGCATCATGTATTATTTCTAGTAAATTAAATTCTATTTGTTTTACTCTAGAATCTTGTGGAACATTTGGAATTACCTGTGTGACATGCTTACTAACGCCGATAATGACGCCCTCCTCAAGTCGAATGGTACTATCGGACATATTTATCATTCTAACTGGAAAACTATCAGGGTTAGAAGAGACCAAAGTCTTTGCTACAATATAATTACCTGGCAGGATGCGTACTCTTTCTGCTGGCTCAATCAGATCCAAACGCCTGAAAAATGTCCCTTGACATCTGCCAGGAATGACAATTTCACTAGAAGTGGGCAGCACGGTGGGTTGACCACATACTGCTGGGCAGCTAATTTGGGAGGACAAATCATGCCATGTTGACGCCACCAATTTTATACTAGCTACTCGTAGCATGCTAAGTCGAGTATCAATAAAGCACCCTACAAAGTACATGCAGCCCCAAAATACATTCATCCTCTATTTCTGCTATGTAAACATCGTGCTCTGTGCTAAGGACAGCAAGCTTCAAGATCACTTTTCTCTTACCGTTAACTGTTGTTGTCTCACCTGTTATTTTAGTTAAATAGCACCGTTCCATGCTGTAGTCGGGCGCTGGGGGAAGGCACGAGAATGTCTGGTCTTACTGCTGTTATGGTCGCTCCAGTGCCAACGACCATCTGGCGAGGAACATCATTCAGGCTCCCCTCCACAAGTATTACATCCCAATCCTGTTTCACCGACTGTACATCTAAGAACATTGGAGCCTTCACTCCAGCAGTCACCGACTTTCGCCCCCTAAGATCGGTGTTAACAAGTTTTCCGAATGTGCTGTTTTCTCACCTGCCTCTCGTTATCTCTTTTCTCGCTTCTTCTTTTGCTGCTGCGGAAATTCCTGCCATTCCATCTTTATCGCTCTTATTTCCTGTTTTACATCATTCTCGAGTTTGTCGATTCTTTTATTTACACTGTCAGATTTCGTGTTCACTAACTCGCTAATGCCTTATATTTTCCTGTCTTCATTATCTATTTTATTGTGTACATTTTCTTTTACAGTGTATATTTTCTTGTCCACATTCTTATTAACAGAATTAAGTTTCCATTCTACATTATCATTTACCCTATTTACAGTTTATGTTACAGAATTTATTTTGGATATTTACATTTTCATTCGCACTTGCTTTCACACTACTAATTAGATTATTTACAGTCTCATTTACACTACTAACTTGATTATTTACATCTTGTTCCAAGATATTTATACTTGGGTTCACTTGGCTACTTAACCTTTCAATTAATGTTCGCAGTGCTTACATATTTGTGGATATTTTCTAGTTAACGTTCACTGCAATGGTTGTACAAAACAATTTTAATTAATTATTATTTTTGATCACTAACTACTAGCCTATTGCCTATCTTGATTAGAAATAATATGCCTCCATCCCACTTCTGACACCAGTGTTACATGGACATCTGCGGAGCGTATCTGAGCTCGTGAGAGCTGTTATTTACAGCATCAATATAACTATCTCCACTACTTATCTCTTTATTTCTTAGTGAGAACAATATTTAATGTATATTTCAACTCTAATTATCGTCCCTTTTTATGCCTCTATTTGGTTATTGTCAATTAACTCATNCAATATTTAATGTATATTTCAACTCTAATTATCGTCCCTTTTTATGCCTCTATTTGGTTATTGTCAATTAACTCATACTCATTATTAACACACTTACATTCCATCTATTGCCATAATTTGTAATGTATTTCACTCACGCATCCAGTCGAATAGTCCAGCCTGTAGTCGTGCTCTTCACTGCTCTGGTGTTTGAAAACACATATGTCCCTCTCGTTGGTCACTTCTATCGCCGCGCTCTTCTTTTCTCGCTAGTAGTCTATCGTTGAAATTCATCCATTCAACAACTGCAAGCCCGGAGGCCCGACACGCCTTTCATAGTTTCTGACCTTGACCTGGAAGGTTCGCCGCACCTCGAGTCTAGCTGAGAGACACAATGTCAGTGATCCAGAGCTTTCTTCAGCTGTCTCAAAGACACCCGATACTCATGGTCGGGAGCAGCACGCACCCTGAGAATTACGACAGGCACACTTTGTAAACATTCCTTTGACTTGCCGCTGCGTCTCCGGTTGTAACTGGCAGCGCGTGCCCGTCAATAAATTATCCAACTAGTCTGCCCTTCACTTCCACTTGCTCGCACGGGGCAAAGCATCGAGCGCGTAATAGTATTAATTTGGACCAATTTTGAAATTTGTCCAAAAATATTCTATTTAAATTTTAATTCACGCAGCTCGTTTCATTCGTTATTAAAAAATTATTTTCCTCTTTTGTCATAATATTTTCGACCATGACCTGATACAACAACTAAATATGATGTATTACACTAAAGTGTAGATATACACTGAATTATAAAAAAAAAAAACTGGTATAGGCGTGCGTATGCAAATAACAGACGTATGGAACCAATCAGAGTAACGCGATGCGGTTGGCAGCTTGATCGGTTACTGCTGCTAAAATAGCAGGTTATCTAGATTTAAGTGAGTTTGAACGCGGTGTTATGTTCGGTGCACGAGAGATGGGACATAGATTCTCCGAGGTAGCGATAACATTTGGATGTTCGCGAACGACCATTTCACGAGTGTACTGTGAATATCGGGGATCAGGTAAAACATCACATCTTTGACATAGCTGCGGCCGGAAAAAGTTCGTGAAAGAACGGGACAAACGACAACTGACGAGAATCATGAAACGTGACAGATGTGCAACCCTTTCTCAAATTGGCGCAGATTGGATTTGTAGACTGCCCTGCAGGATTAATGGTGTGAAGTGCCTCCTGCATACCTTCAAACATTAGTCGAGTCCATGCCACGTCGTCTTGCGGTACTTCTGCGTNGGCTACACGATATTAGGCTGGTGTACCAGTTTTTTTGGCTCTTAAGTTTAAATATTATTCTCGTGAACGCTCTTAAGACAGCCTGTGTAAAAATCGCTGCACGCTTACTGGTACACCAATCGCTAGCGAGAGGCAAAGGAAGATTCTTGTTGCTGCTCCCATATTATCCGAAGGCACACTTACTGCGTGCACAGATTAACAAATTTTTTGCAAGGAATATGAAACACACTCATTTTACTTATCACTAAACAATTGCTTATTATAAATATAACATCTTGGTTACGTTTAATTACTACATGCAATGCAAATGCACAAGAGTATATAAAATTTATGAGATTTGTGTTAGTCAACAAAGTGTGGT
Organism: Clitarchus hookeri; assembly: GCA_002778355.1. Taxonomy (NCBI): domain Eukaryota; kingdom Metazoa; phylum Arthropoda; class Insecta; order Phasmatodea; family Phasmatidae; genus Clitarchus; species Clitarchus hookeri. Next base: position 220,059 of record NQII01003602.1, on the reverse strand, counting down.
TATTTCTTATCTTTATATTATGATCCTCATTCAATAAAAAGCAGTTTTTGACTGAAGTTTAGATGAAATCACTGTGTTCGTAAGTCGAAACTTTACTATTGCGCTCACACAGTGGAATTAAGTCAGTACACATGGATGCAGGATTGTAATTTTCAAATGCACCCTCAAAATGGAATTAATAGCTGTCGCTAACAATATTATTAAAATTTTATTATTATATTTTGGAGCCATCTGAACGTATTTAAACTTCACGGAAATGTTATCAAGATTGAGGCATCATCTGGACCTCTTCAGTTCAACTTAAATGGTCACGGTAAGCTTCATCGGTTCTGAAGCTGTAATTTGATTTTTCAAGTATGTCAGCTAATATGGAAACTGTGACAAAAAAAACGGGGCCTGTTACCAAGCCTTGTACTAATCAGGTAATGCTTGTCGAAAATGGCACTATGGATGCCATAGTAGCTTGTGCGCTGTGGATGGCATAGATAAAAATTAATGAATATTGGACAGTTCACAATTCTCTTCGTTACTTCCATATCCCTATATTTTACAAACAAGGAGTACCAGAACTATCTCTGTGTCACTTATTATGCAAAAATAGACGTTTATAAATACAACTCATATTAAAATTTTATTAAAATGGGTTTGGACGGCGGTACTCTTAAATGAGATTTGTAAATATCTATATGTTTGTCATAAAATGTTTGTAAAAAAGGAGATTTCAATTTTAACCAACATAAATCTATACATTTTCCTACAGATATACATTGTTAAATATACAGGAGATGAACAAAATAATATGAACACCATGCAATATAGTACATTTTGTTGCATGTTGGCAACACTGCTTCCGTGTAAATAATGCGACGCGTATGTATTGCACAGTTTACGTGCCAAGTCTTGTAGGTTATATTTCAGTGTATTATACGCTTTGTTCTGCAACGGTTAAAACAAGCGATCGGTGAAATGTGTGATCTCCCAGACTTCGAAATAGGGCAAATCGTTGGTACTCGGTTAGCGGGAGCGTCTGTGACGAAAACAGCTGAATTGTTTAACGTTTCACGAGCGACAGTATCCACGGTAATGACAGCATACACAAATCATGGTAAAACATCATCAGCGAAAAGGAATAGTGGGCGAAACCCAATTTAACTGGCAGAGACCGACGAACATTAAAAAGAATTGGGGCCAGACAACATAAAACTACCGCGGCAAAAGTGGCAGCAGAACTCAACACTCACTTGAGTAATACTTTTTCGACAAAAACAGTACGGCGGGAGCTCCACAAACCTAACATTCATAGAAGGGCTGCAATTGTGAAACCCTTTATAACGAAAGCCAACGCTAAGCTGAGAAAGAAGTGGTGCCACGATCATAAAACCTGGACCCTTGATGATTGGAAGAATGTGGTATGGTCCAATGAATCATCGTTTACATTGTTTCCTACAAACGGCTGGGTTTATGTATGGAGAACCCCAAAACACGCCTACGATCCGGACTGCCTGCTTCCTGCAGTCAAGCATAGGGGAGGTTCCGTTATGATTTGGGTGGCTATATCGTGGTATTCAGCTGGTCCTCTCATTCACATCACTGGCCGGATTACTGCAAATGAATATCTCGACATCCTCAATGATGAAGTTCTTACTATGACTAGCATATTGCTGCCAAACACTGCCATATTCCAAGATGACAATGCGCCCATACACACAGCCAAAAAGGTTCAGTAGTTGTTTGAGGAGCATCAGAATATCATCAAAAAATCGCCAAATCTAAACATAATTCAACCGTTATGGGGAGTTTTAGAGCAGAGGGTGAGGAGCAGATTTCCATCTCCAACATCATTGAAGCAATTGGCGGATGCTTTTGTACAAGAATGGGACAACATTCCGTTGGAAACTATTCAGACACTCTACGAATCTATTCCGCGAAGAATTGCAGCTGTTCTAAAAGCAAATGGTGGCCCAACACATTATTAATAAATAAATATTGTGTATATGTAAGGTGTTCATATTATTTTGTCCATCCCCTGTACATATTCTATACTTTCACAAAAATAATAATCTGAAAACCTGCCCCCAAAAATTTATTTATATGACTATAAAAATATTTATATAAATATAATTTTTACAGGATTATAAAAATGTATCTTCAAAAATATACTATACGTATATTTTTATTAATAAAAATTAATACACTTATATTAAAATTTTTATTATTGATAAGTGGAAATAAAATGATTCTTGTTTTCAAAAAACAAGTGTGATTAACAAATAAGTTGAATAAATAAAAAAAGCAATTTCAAAAAATTTATTTGCTGAAAAATAAGAGAGACTCGAACCAGCATCGCTCACATTAAACACGAACACATTAGCTTATAACGTTTAGACTACTTACATTGATAAGCAAGTTTACGACTCGTGTTAGCATGGACAAAAATTTATTAATGTCACCTCTTGGGGAGAAAAAATAAGGTTTGTGAATTAATGCATTACTGCAATTCAGAGTGGCATTACATTTTTACAGGCGGTCTGTACATTTACACAGTTGCAGTTCCATAATTGCAGAATATATTGATTTTTTACGAATGATTGAGTCGGGACAGCCGTTATTTGCATTAGGACATAAGTACTTACAAAATATTATTAAAGGCTGTTCGGTTAGTTATTACTAGGCAGGGGAAATACACATAGACGCTGTACTCTCGCACGAGACAATTTTTTCTAGGAAATTAAGGTACCAGGTTATTTATATTTCTACACTCAAAATAACATTAATATCAAACATGCTCCTCTTCCCAATTCTATTTTTAGTTTTGAATAGCACATGATTCGTAAACGTACTCACTTGTTTTAAGTGAAATACTCGTACTTATCACTTTTATCACATATGTAGAAGTGAGTAACTTTGTCTTCACGATTTAAAGCGATTCCTATTTAGTGCAAATATTTCTCTAGATGTATTTAAAAATACGGCTCTTGTAAGGTTACACAGAAAACATTTTACAAGTGATGATAATTTTTGCAAAGGCATGTAAATGTACGAATATGTACTCAGTAAAATTTTCACATTCTTACAGTGTACTGCCACGTTATAGGTGTTTACTCGGGGCTCTCCAATTTTCTCCCCTGCTCTGCTACCATAGCTCCATATCATCATACCTCATCAATGCTTGTGGGTAGCCGGAACGACACAGGTCTGTCTTTCTGGTATTAGAGCTTGCCTCACGTATGACAAAACTTCTATCTTCAGTGTGGCTGATCCTATCTCAAGACTATAAACAAGAAAATTAATTTTACGAAACTTTGAAATAATTTTGATTTAAAAATGTATTTTTTCAATATTATGAAGCAATGGAGTGAAAAAAATTCGTTGCGTGTGCAATATTTGAAGTGGTTTAGTATTTTAGGCCTTCATCGCCGATATAAATTTGCGTAGGCCAGACGATATTTTATTACAACCGGAAATTATTTTAATTTTCCACCCTTTGTAATAAAAATGGAGTACTGTGTTCTTTTCAAGAAATGTCCTGGAAACTTACAAATTTTGAATATGAGATAAAAAAAGAGGCATGGATGTGAAATATTGTACGAAATAAGGCTTGAAATATTGCACTCGCACTGTTAAGAGTCCTTGCGCGTAAATCTGCTGTGACGAAACTTCTTTTGTAGCATTTATGTAAAGTATTGCGAACGAAAAACATTTTAGTGGTTTTACGTGGAAGCGTAAAGTTGTGAAATATATGTCGCTAATTTCATATTCTCATGTCACAACGACCATATTCTATAATATACAATTTTAATATTTCTTATTACAACTCCACGCACCTCGGGATTTCCAATACAATTGCCATATGTATTGCCATATGTATTTCCAATACAAATTCCTTACAGTGTTCGAAATAAAGACTTACTCAGCAAAGCATAGTTAAGCATGCTAAGTTTGTTTACAATATATCCTTATAAAACATATTTGGTAGTTTCCTGAGAATGGAAAACTGATTCAGGTAAAAATTTCGAATTTCAGACATGGCCGGAGGTCAAGATGATAACAGCACGTTGTTTTATAGACTACATTTCGGTAGAGTATTCGATAAGCGATGGATTCGATGATGGCGTCACAACTTTGACAGTATACTGTAGTTTATATTTTCAATGCAGTACACATATTTATTCACCATAGAGGGGTTTTCCGCCTTGGAGGCGGCACTGCAACAAAGCATTATGGGTACTGAACACTCGATTCGACAGGCGTGAAAATTGTGTCTCGGGGTTTAGGCGTAAGAGAAAGGGGGAGGGTAGACGTTTAAGTCGTCCACAACACAAACGTTTTCGTTATTTTTTTAAGTCTTTTTTATTAAGTCATTCACAGTTACTTCACACTTTTCTGAAGCCCTGCTAAATTTCTACTTTTGGTTAACAATTACGTATTCTTCAGCTAAACCTAAACATAAACACTGCCATGTGACTTCTACATTTTAACTGTCAAATGCATTGTTTACTGTTCATAGCTGTTAAAATAATTCTTTCATATTGAAAAAACGATAACGTACGAATATTCACAATTTAGGCCTATAACTATATTTAGGTCAACGTTATGACTTTTTAATAATATCTGTATTGATGGTAGTTCTTACCGTTATTATTTTACTTTGTTAACACATTTAGTATACACGATATAGCACATTACATATAATACGCGTTAATATTTTGCCGCGACTGTGTTTAGCTCGGTTAAAACCGCGGGGGAAATATCTGTAGTATTTAACCTTTTGTTATTGATGTGTTTTTGGGTTATTTCGTTACAAGCACGGTCTTAGTTGGAATAAATATTAAGACGAAGGAATGACCAGTCCACCAAAAAAGACAGTAAATTCAAATACACAACATTAAAAGATAGTGGTGAATATGCACACAAATAGGCTTACCGTAACTTTAATTCCACTTATATTTCTTTGCATAGGTACTTCGTTTTTACTAGGTTTATTTAATTATTTATTTAAAATTTCCTGGCTGGGTTTAATAATTTGTTGGGATTGAGGCAAACATTATGATCACAAAATGTAAGCAAATTACACAACTGTGTTTCAAAAACCTAGGGCGAAGTTACGTTGTGATAACATACATGACATAAAAATAATTAACTTCGTCATAAAAACAGTTCATGCTTAAAACCTATCAATTTCGCACGTCCAATATTTGCAGTCACACACACACCGGGCCTGCGTTACGACCACGAAGCAGTCAAACCTGTTCACACACAGTGGTTATGACACACATTACAGTATATTTATTACTGCCATGGAAACACATATTTATCACAACATTGTTACTTGCCTAGGCAGATTTAAAAAAACGTAACGTGTACAAACTTTATGTAATCATTTGAAGTATTTTTCAGAGCAAGAAAAATAAACGTTTCGTTTAGCAACAGCAATACGCCATGTCATCTTGTCATGTCACTCCGCCAGTTGCCACTCATCCCTTCTGCTAACTTCGGATTTTTAATACTCCCAGTATCACATCAAAATATAATATAATAAGTATTAAAATATTGAAATCACTTAAATTGTAAATTACAAATTCAAAAATCATTATTTTAGCTACAATAAGTATGAAACATGCTTAAATTGAATACATGTATAATTTTTCTTCTTCTTCTAGCGGTGCGAAACTTCCAGAGAGCCAGAGAAAGAGAAAGAGAGAGAGAGAGAGAGAGAGGAACAAAGAGGGTGAAAAGCTCAGCTACGCCGACAGTTTCTTACTCGGTTGAAATAAAATCATTAGGTCACTAGGACTTATGCACCGTATTTTGAGCTGGTGTTTTTAACTGTATCAATAAAAAATGTTTCCATCAGGTCTACCTAAAAATTGGAATATTTCAATAGGCAATGTTTAATTTACAAATAGGATACCAAAAAACTTAGTTAGAACAATATTTTAATTGGGAACTATTAATTAATAGCTGTTGCCAAAACATAGCTGCTCTTACTGTTTTTATTGCTTATTGGATACGAAATAAATATTACAGGTTATAGAAGACACTATGTTAAAGCTAAATTTGTTAAAAAAAATTATACTTTTAAATTTAATCAGTGTTATATATTTGTGATATACAAGTTATTTAAAAAAAACAGGTTATCATATTACTCCTAGGGTGACTTTTCAAAGGTTTGTTTCAATACATCGGAATAAATCGTGAATGGAAGTAATTATCCTAATTTTCCCTATATAAAAATGCGAGTAAACTTGATGAAGTAGGCCATTCCCTAAGACTGTGATGAAAGGAGCATGCGTGTTACAATAAATTATTTACTGTCATTATTCTGAAAAAAACTTATTTATTTCAATTAAAAATACATCAGTCTACATGGCCTACCATAGTAATAGCTGTTTGCCAAATTTGGTGGAAATAGGTTTGATGGTTTCCCGATAAATGACATAAAAGTAGCGCTGTTATACAAAATCGTTGACAAAGAGGCAATGTGTAGTCATATTTGGTGGTTCTAATTTAAACTATTGTCTCCACACAAAGTTTGGTTGAACATGTTTACATGATTTCGTAGATATAGCATATTAATCAAAAATTTATAATGGCCGTTATTTCTAAAACACATTTCTAGCTCACTTACAGCATATCAGTTTACATGGCGTACTATAGTAGTTCTCGTTTGCCAAATATGGTAGTAGTCGGTTAAATGGTTCCTGAGATATGACACAAATATATTTTTTCATGTGGTGCTATCTAAAAAATTGGTGGGTAAACGAGTCAGTGTTTTAGCTTATTTGATGCTTGTAATGTACTATTTTTACAGTTGGTCTAACTGTATGGTAAATACACAAAACTAACTTAAAATATTTATATGACCACCATTTTGCAGAAAAGGGTATTTTTCATTATGTCGCTTGTGGTAATATGGCCCACCATTGCACTAGTTACCTGCAAAATATGGCGATACCTAATATATTAAGAAATTTCCAAGATTTTATGTAAAATCTTTATTTTTTATGTAGCTGTGCCTTGAAAAATGGTGGACCAAATTAGAATACCCCTCTCTAAATTAACTTCTTATATTATTTACTGTCAAAATTCTAAATTGAGTTTAAATTGGGGGTGAATATTGCCCTGCAATGAAATCGCACCCAAAATATTAAAATGACTGTCATTTTTAAAATTAAGAACACGGCATGGTAGAAAACAAAAAAAAAAAAAAACCCGCTTGAAGTGTGAACCATTCCGATTTGCCNTTGAATTATTTTTAGGATAAAACACAAACAATACACTCAGACTCAACCTACACACAAACACAAAGGAAAGTGATTTCTTAAGCTCACTCACCTGCCATTTGGAAATTACGCTAATGACACAGGGAATCAAATTGTCACTGTTTACGAAGAGAAAACCATGTTTTCTGAATAGTAACCGATTTTGAGTGCAGTGATCATGATCTGAGCATGACTATGGTGATCACGTGTAATCGTGTTCGTGTTTCGATCTTGAAATATATGGTTAGTTTGAAAGTAGGGAAAAACACATTTGAACTGAAGTGATCGTTGCTCATCATGAAAAAAAATTTATTTTACCTATATATAACCACTCTTGAGTGCAGCTATCGTTCAGAAATCATTATGGAGTAAACGAAGTTAAGTCACATAGTCTATTGTGTTTGTATTCTAACATTTACTGTAAAATAATGAATTACTGAACAGAAGTTGGCAAGACATGACAACACTGCCAGGCTTTTCGCAGAAATACCCAAAATGTACAACATCTAGTGTACAAAAGTATCGTAGCACAAAAGTGATGAAAAACAGTTTTTTTAATTAGTTTGATCTGAAAGTATTAAAAATATATGCTGTAATTTACTCGGAACATTTATACTAATTGTGTGTACGATACAAGGGCATAATTACAACATAGTGATAGTTGAGGTAAATAATAAACAATAATCTATTGATTATTATCACCATAAACGTAAAACGTGTGGCACGACATTTCGCTGTTTTAAATTTAAACAGATTTATAAATACAGAATATTTGCTTTTATAAACGTTTTCCTTGTATTAGTCGTTAGTGAACTCAGTTACATGGTTAAACAGTTGTAACGGAGGATGGGGTGATATTTTTATCCCAGACAGACGTTCCCACGATTCTATAGCCTATCTTTCCAAGGAAAGTAGTCTAAGAAAGTAAACTGACATGATTAATTCGGTTAAGACATCAACCAATATCATTAAGAGTCATCTTTACCTTGTTGGCTAGCGTGTTTAGAAATCAGTGACTGGTTAAGAAGACAGACTCCCTTATGCTGTTATCGCACTAAGTGCGTTTGGTCTCGGTGCCAACCTGCAGCCCCACGCATTAGTAACAGTTTGACGAGGGTTGGCAGGTCAACTACATACTAGCCATATACTGAGATTTCGGGATTCCAACAATTTTTATCTCTTTAAAGTGTTCACTGACAACACATCGATTGAATGAATGTCTATGTAAAATCACGTCATATCTCATACAATTAAGTCATAATTACTAAATTAAGGCCGTCGTCTATCAGCAATTAACTGTAAAGTTTTCTTTGTAAACAGCAGTCATTGATCAACAAACTGAAGGTAAAATATTAAGCATAATTTAAAATTAAGGATGATTATTCAATCAAATTGTAAATGCATGGTTAACATTTTCGAATATTCATGAGCTGAAAAAATTCCTAACAAACTTGTTACTTAAAATTTTTTATTTCATTGACAGTACAGAACAAAAATGGTTGACCTAAGTTTTTTTTTTAACTAATTCTATTTTTTTTATTTACAATATTCCAAAACTCCTTCAAAATACAAGAACCGTGCAGATTTACGTGGTTAAATATGTACTTGAAAAATAAAATCATATTCTTATGATTAATTGCTTTTGGCTTTATTTATTTAGGTTTATTGCATGAATATTGTAATTTTTTTAAAGAGGCTTTATTGCAAAATACACTGGGTCTGCATAGTTACAGATTACATATTAGAGAACTTAAATTATGATACGTGCATTCATTTGACAAATTTATGTTAACAGATTTACATTTTTTTAAAATATGTGGCTATTCAAATACTTAATTATGTACACCTACACTAAAAATGTTTTTCCAAAACAACAAAACTATAATTTTTGTACGTATATAAACATGTGTCTACTGTACACTTAAACTTACGGAATCACGGCAGCATTTAATAATTACAAGACACCAAAATATCAATATATCAAATTTCAAGTTAAACATATGGGCTATATTAAATAGTAAACGGTACACCACATTTTTAAAAGTACAATTTCTTTTTGCTTACTAGTGATAGTTATGACAACAACGTAGGCCTTAATTTTTGAATAGCTGTAAAAAGAGANACGAGAAATCGTTTGCTCTTAAGTGATCATTTGCGTGGCGTGGCGTTCTCCCACGATGTGTTATTTCCTGTTATAGGATATTCACGACAAAGTCAGCGCTTTTTAAAGCCCTGCATAGTTTATATTGCCATTCCATTGCGTATCCTTATGCCTAATCAACATAAAGATCATCTTGAGATATTTTTAGATCAGATGTTTACAAGTCGATTGTATTTACTGAGTACATAAAAAGCAACGTTTAATATTAAACAACACATAACAACAACCAATTTTTAATAACTACGAACAATAAGTGCTTTCAAGTGACGTGCGTCATTTTATTCCTGTAGAAAGTTACAAAATTCTATCTCCTGGTGAAACTCATAGTAATATTTGTGGACGTATCAAAATTCCCACGGAAATGGCGTATGCCATATTAAACAAATGCCTTGAAAATTAATACAGCAACGGTAATGCTAGGTACAAGCAAATAGTTGCGCTGCCGGGACAGTACGACTGAGGAAATATGGCTCAACAGAAGGGATGGAAAATTTTACTGTGCCAGAAGTAAGGCGAAATACATTTCCTAATTGGAACTACTTTCCCTATGTCACTGCCAATTTTACCGGGGGTTTTGCGTCGGTGCTTACTGTACTTCAAAATGTATGCTGTTACGGGTAGTAATTTTTTAAAGATCGACACTTTGTCATGAAATCTTATAAAAGATTTGATCGTATTCTTGTTTTAAAATGATCTAAATATACATACAGTGACAAGCTTTTAATACAAGCTGTACCTGCTCAAAACGTCTTCAAGACATTTTGTATTAAAAAAATTTTATCCTTCCGTAGATGTAATGGTCCCTTGACAAACTGTGTTACACTTTGTTTTTGTTTTATAAAACAAGTTATAAATTATGACGAATTCTTTTAGCAGATTT
>NQII01003602.1:129790-203061 GCA_002778355.1 Clitarchus hookeri | reverse complement strand
GGGGGGCGTGTTGGGGAGGAACAAAGCAGTCGCTGAAGGTTCGAAGAGGGGAGGGGGTCTGGAAGTGGTTAGGGAGATACGCAGATATGTATTCACACATTACTCCCGTGTTGCTGCGGTAAATACACGCAGGGCCCGGTAAAGGTGCAGTCATGAATTTATATTGCTTCTCCTTTCACACACCAACACACAATCCCTTCGCTCCCCGGGCAAGCGCGCCGGTCCCACGGGAGACCCTCGGTACCCTTGCCAACCTCCTCTCTGCATTTACACGAGAGAAATGCTAAATCAGCGAGAGAGCTTAGAACTCTCCATGGCGGGCGGCGCGGTGTAGTTTATCTGTTGACAACGCTGTTAACAAGGCGCGCGATGCATGGACTCGCCACATCCCCGACTGCAATATTGCCAGTTAGTCGCCGGGTTAATAAGGACGTTCAAATGTATTTGCACGGGCGAGTTTCGTGTTTGTATTTCTCGCTATTGTCCCGTCACTTAAGTCGGGATAAATTAAATTGATTTTACGTGCGTAGCAAGAATTTTTTAAGTTGTTTAAAATGTAGAAAAAAAATTTGCATACCTATGTATAAAAATTTGTAACACCAATGAAATTGAATGATTTTGGAGAAATAATATGTCAGCAGGTGTCAGAATTGCATATGAAGGGGAAACGAGAAGTGGTAATTTGAAACTTTGCAATGAATTCCAAGCATTCAATTTTATTGTTTAAATTTTCAATATTTATTTCGTTAAATTAGTAAAATATTTCCGAAAATGATAATTCTGACATTTTTGCACACACAGAAATCAGTTTGTGGTATGTGAATGTTAAAATTTCTATTTCCTTTAGAGTAATTTTTTTACCATTTTCTTCCGGAAACATGGCTTTGAGTAGCTCAAGTGCCAGAGTTTATACACGTAGGGTCATAAAATACCTGTGAGTTGGATCAGATAACTGCATTCGGTAATCAAAATGTCCGAATTTACTTATTAAATATTCATTTCAAAACAGTTGAGTGTCTCTCCATAATTTAATGTGATATAAGATATCGTTTATAATAAAATACTTATTAAATAAATAAAAAATAGACGTAAAAACCGTTAAGAATATTTTCTAAGTAGTACTTGATATTAATTGAATATATAGGATATAATACTGTTCCAGTACTTATTCAAAGTTTTTGTCTCCAGGGAAGAAAAGAAAATTTTGTGAATGTTCCGGAAAGGTTGCTCAACCTATTTTTGAGAAAAACGTTTTTATGAATATGACCATTACAATTATTTCTTGGAATGCGCAGTGAATTTGTCGTCTTATAAAAATAAATGTACATATCACTTTAGATATTGTATTTGTATGTAGGTCAGATAAAAAAGTCGTTTAGTTGTTTGGGACGCCACTTTTCATCTTGATTGTTCACATCACAGCTTGGATGTGTGGGTTATTTTAAATAGTAAATCGAAGTTAGTTTGGTCTCTAAGTCAATTAGCCTCCCCTATTTCCTGTCTGCATAAATGTAAGTTACTTTAATAAGGAGCAATTTCCAGTGTTCACTATTCGAATGACATTAGATACCAATAGCTAGGAACGAAAATATCTAATAAATGCGACGAGTTGTTGAAATGGTAAGCCCCAATTATGATATATTTGAAGTGCTGCCTTTTTTTCGTGTGAGAGTTCATCCACTTATATGAAGCGCAGGTGATACTTGGAAGTGCAGTTGTTACTTTAATGTTATTTATAAAGCAAACTGTAGCAATCATTTTCTATTTTCTTTCGATATTGATGCACAGTCCCAAACCTCAATAGGAAAGTGATTGAGACAAATACAGGGGAAAAATATTCAGTTGCTGTTAATCCAACATTCATGAGCTTCAAGCCATCTCGCGTATATACGTAATAAATTCAATATCGAATATGACGAGCTATTTTCTTAATTTAATTTTTTCCATCTAATATTTTATTTTAGCAATCTTATCATGAGATGTAAGTGAATAAAAACGAATAATAACCCTTGGGCTAATCCAAGATGGAGTTCGATCACTTGACTTGGTATACGTCTTCATCAGTGTTTTATACATGCAGAGTATTTCATTTAAGCGGTTGGCTTGCAGTTATGTCGTGAAAGATAGCTACCAATTAGAGTTACCCGCTCTCCCGCTGTTCATATTAAAATGCAGTAATAAACCTGCAATTTCACATCACGTGAATTACATAACAAAACAAGAATTCATACAACACAAAATTGCTGTACATTATTTGATTAGCTTTTCCTTTGTAGAGAACTTTGCCTTTGAATTGAAAGTGCTTCTATCTGTTAAGAACAAACAGAACTTACGGAGACATTGCCCTATCGTGAGTTTGCAGTTATATGTTGACGATTAACTGCAATAAATCGAAATGAAAACACACTCAGTTGCAAAAAAAAAGCGATCACCATGACCGAATCGAGCGAGTAAAACGAGGGTTGCCACACAGTATCGACATAGCCCGACTTGTGTCCCATTCGCGTTTGATGCAGTTTGCTTCCGCGGATGTGCCACTAGGGATCATACATGTCCTTCCATCGTTAATAGCTGCAAAACACTGAATTATGTCGTAGTGGCAGTGTGAGCCACAGAGCCTTTGCCCAGCTGGATGAGTTTGAGAGAGGCTGCGTCGTCGGCCTCCGAGAGGCAGGTTGGATGTTTTGACGCATTGCTCGCCACTTGAACCGCTCTGCCTATACTGCGAGTCGGTGTTTGACGCAATGGGAACAAAAGGGTACGTACACCCGCCGAGAAGGCTCAAGTTGACCCGGATGCACCACCAGCAGGGAGGATCGTTTCATCTTGCGACAAGCTGTAAACACTCCACGGGGGTCACTGCGCACCATCCAGGGATATGTCACGGCAGCTGAGGATACGCCTGTTACCACCAGTACAATATCCAGGCGGCTAGCAGAGCGGGATCTGTCGTCGCAGCGTTCATTACAATGTCTACCATTACGACCTGAGCATCGCCGAGCAACTCTATGACCGTCTGCCAGGAACTGGTATAATGGCAGCTTGCAAATTGATGACGAGTGGTTTTCAGCGACGAATCACCGTTCTGTCAGGTTACAGGCTACCGCCAAATTCGAGTCTGGAGACGTCCTGGCCAGCGCCGTGGTCCATGCTTCATTGTAGAGAGGTACACAGCCCCAACGAAAAATATCATGTCGTGGGGCACCATTTTATACGATTCCCGCGCCCCACTGGTGGTGATCGAAGGAACACTGACGGCGGTGCAGCGATAAGTTTACGAAATTCTGCTATCATGTGCGCTCCCCTTCTTGGTGCAGCTTGACAATCCTTTTTTTTTCAGCAGGATAATAGCCAGTATCACACAGCATGGATATCTCTGGCCCGCCTTTCTGATGTCAACATGCTTCCTTGGCCAGCAAGGTTCCCAGACCTCTAGCGCATCGAGGACGCTTGGGACCAGATTGGACGGCAACTTTGGCCAGCAGCAAAAAAGGTGGATTTGGAAGAGTTTGTTTCGTTGGCTAGGGCAGAATCTTCCTCAGGTGAACATCCTACTTCTCTGTGCATCCATATCCAACCGTATTGCCGCCTGTCTCCGTGATACAGGTGATACGATATCACAAAAAGTGGGTCGTGCATGTGTTGGTCCCCTGAAATACATGCTTGGTGTGGTACAATATTCTAATATTTTCTGTACACATGATTCCACTATGTCCTGTACCTGTACCCACTTACATGCATCTGTGATGGCACTTTTGCATATGAGTGTATCTCATCAATCTTCGTACCCAGTTTTTTTTTTTACTTTAATGGCATTTTGAAATTCTAATTATTTGTTATGCTGCTGCAAACAATCCAGATATGCCGGGATCTTATCAGATTCCTTTGGTCGTTATGGTTGCAGTTAAAGTGGAGCATTTGATTAAATGTTCACCGTTATTCACTGTATCTATTCTAATACGCTACTTTTATAAATGTAATTTTTGCAGCTCCTGGATTCAATATATTTTATTGGAAGGCGGACTTCGAAGTTTTAAAGAACCTTGGAGACTATGGTTGCATGAAGGTTGCCTTATTGAACTCATTAAGATTTAATATAAAGTAAGCAATAACTTCTCCACAGCAGTAATGTGGAATTTGTGTGAAAATAAGTTCCGTTCCAACATATACCAGATTTAGGAAAAATCACATAATTCCAGACCACCTTCTGAATTTCTTCAATAGTGACTGGAAAATAAGGGAGAAGAAACAAATTTAACTGAAAATCACGTAACTGGAGTGAAAATATATATATTTTTTTATGTGGGGTTTACAACTCTGTGGGTTCACATAAAATCTACGGGATTTCCTCATTTCAGCGGGAATTGACTTCACATGATGCTAGCCACTGGGTTTGAACAATCGCCGATCTCGCATTCTCNTATTTTTTTATGTGGGGTTTACAACTCTGTGGGTTCACATAAAATCTACGGGTTTTCCTCATTTCAGCGGGAATTGACTTCACATGATGCTAGCCACTGGGTTTGAACAATTGCCGATCTCGCATTCTCGACAGTGGGCGTGTTGCAATGGGGCAAACAGATACCGAGGGCACGTTACAAGCAAATGGGAAATGTGCCGGGAACAAAGGGTGACGCTGACATAAATATTCGACGCAAAATTACTTTGAAAAACACCTTTCAAAATTTTGCTGACAACGCTGAACGGATTCGTGCCTAACGTACGAAGAAGCTTCTGTTAAAATGTAACACCTGGACCAGCAGGGATGTTCTGAAAACAGTTCTCCGAATGATTATTTCAAAGTTCGCGAAATCCCTATTTAACCAGGTTGCTAGTACATAACATATAGAGTAGCTGTTTGCAAACATATAGAGTAGCAGCTTACATGTTTACAAACATGTAGCTGTTTGCGGATGAGAAAATGTAATTTTATTATTTCTGCCGACTGTATACTGTATAATGTAAAACATTTCTGTATTCGTAAAAGGAATTCTTTGGCAACTGATTGCTGAAGATAATTTTTGTAACACAACTAATAATGTAGACTAAATTTCTCCAATTCTTGGCGGGGAACGTGTGAAACTAATATTGAGTTATAACTAGCAAATGAGGTAGATTTCGAGTTTATTATCAATATTGAGCTACGTGAACAGTTTTGTAATATAATGTGTTGTACATATACAATATTACATTTGTAGAGTTACAAGAAAATCTTTGGCAACTAGTTTCCATAGAATTGTTTGTAAGAAGTACAAAAATCTTTACTGTGCACTTTGGCCTAACGTTGTCGTTTATCTATTACGTCTAGCAGATTACACTGTAAAACGCTGTAAAATTGACGTAGACATAAACACAATATGCTAAATTGTATTCTGCTATGTGTTATAGACAAATAAACTGATATCGTCTTCAACATCACCGTGGAGCTTCTGCTGGANAAAATTGTATTCTGCTATGTGTTATAGACAAATAAACTGATATCGTCTTCAACATCACCGTGGAGCTTCTGCTGGAAAATGTAGTGTGTTAGCTGGTGTTTATAATAATTTATGCAGTTACTGCGTTGTTTTCAAACTATGATTTCAAAACTTCTCAAACGCGAACCGACTATATCAACGAGCTTTCGTAGAGACTTGTACCATGTTGCAATTTTTAAAGAGTTTGAGAGTACTAAATCACGTCACCCACTGAAAGGTACATCTCTCTTTTTACTATTTCTGTACAAAATCTATCTGGTACAGTAACTTAAGGAGTGGGGGTGGTAGAGAAGGGATGAATTAGCCTTCGCTAATATCTGTGATAGAGAACCACACATTTAAGTCTCCTCCTGTATATAATTCTGAGTTCATAAAAGGACGTTTCTATTGGAAGTCATACACGGTAAACTCTTGATTTGTCGTGTATTAAATGGAATGAAGAAGTGAATTTATGACGAGTGGACTGAAAAAAAATTCCATTTCCCTTCGGCTCTCAAAACCTCGCTGTTAAGAGCCACCCAAATGCCTCAAATCAACTCAACTCCTGCATTTCCTCCTGCGTGGAAAGTATAGTGCCATATAAACCTCCAGTCGTTATCCTTATGTTGAGGTAACATGATACCCTCGCATTTATTTGTGTTATTATACTTAGTTATGAATTACGGCAAGGTAGAGTAATTCCATGGTATTCCTTATTCCGTGATACATATCTTTTGGCGCCTCACGGCCTAGTGGGCAGCAGTAGATAGTTGCGCGAAAACTCAACACATAGCGTCGGATGTTCTCTTTCGAAGGGATGCAACGCCAATTCATTAGCACGTTTTTTTCTTAGATGATGTACAGTTGTTAAAAGTAGTGAGTGTTTTGCAACGTTATTTGCGACTTTTCTTCAGCAGTATAGTAAATGTTGAAATAAAATGGTAAATACACATATACATAACTAATAACCAAAAGCATTTCGTACTGAAATACGCAAGTGTACGTTGTATAAGTAGATTTTTACAAGTAAACAGCTTCAAAAAAATTTTAAGGCTTTCCCGTTTAATTTTTTTTTTNTACGTTGTATAAGTAGATTTTTACAAGTAAACAGCTTCAAAAAAATTTTAAGGCTTTCCCGTTTAATTTTTTTTTTTCGTTAAGTGCACATAACATGAGGGTACCGAAAAAAAAAAGCACATGGTGTGGCCATTTTTTCATTNATTTTTTTTTTCGTTAAGTGCACATAACATGAGGGTACCGAAAAAAAAAAGCACATGGTGTGGCCATTTTTTCATTAAAAATGACATAAAGGGCCTATTTTTTTCTAAAACATGTTAACATGTGTGTAACTACACAAAATATTTAAGTAATCATCCCTGAAATACAGAGTAGTCGCTGCAGCTCTCTGTATGACCTACATGTTTCTATAAAATGTTCCCTGTCAACAAATAAATATTAATAACTGAATGATAGCAAATAAATTATACGTTACTTGTGTTTCTTGATAGCTTTTTTTAAGTCTATTAAAATAGTTATGTTGTAGTTATGTTACAATACTATTGTTTGACTACAACCCGAAAATGTTTGTTTACTTCAGTGGTTCTTCTCACTGAAAAATGGGCAAGGATAAAAATAAAATTTGTGGTCCAGTCGGAAGTAGGCCTAAGAACTACGATAAACAATCCCTGTAACTAGCTGCCAGAAAGGTTCTTCAAGAAGAGTGGACAGTCTACAAAGCGTCCAAACACTTTAAAGTGCCATGGTCGACATTACAAGAAAACGACATTAATAAAAGTCAACATTTAGATGGGGGGAGTGATTTTCATCNAAAGTGCCATGGTCGACATTACAAGAAAACGACATTAATAAAAGTCAACATTTAGATGGGGGGAGTGATTTTCATCGTGAAACTCGAAGGATGGTAAACCCTTTGCGCTTGCATCTGACATAGAAATCAAACTGGCTAAGTATGTCATACGTATAGAGGAACTTGGTTTCGGAAAATTAAGAAATTGCCATATNCCATAGAAATCAAACTGGCTAAGTATGTCATACGTATAGAGGAACTTGGTTTCGGAAAATTAAGAAATTGCCATATGACCTAGCAAAAAACATGGGCCACTTGATAGGTTTAATGTAGAGAAAGAAGCTGCGGGGGAAAAGTGGTACAGAGGGTTTCGTGAAAGATTCAACTTAACTCTCAGGCGACCTGAAAACTTGTCAAGGTACCGTGCATCGTGCGCCAATCCTGTATTAATAGAGGTGTTTTATGTTTGCATATAAAAGGTGCTGCTTGAACACGAACTTTTAGATTTTCCTCACACAATATTGAACTGTGATGAATTCGGACTTCAGATTGTAACTTCTGGATAAAATTCACTGACAAGTACTGGAAAAAATATATTTATAGATGCGTCTATGCGGAGTGAGGCAATACAACCACCATGCTTTGTAGTGCTAATGCACCAGGTAAGAGTGGTCCGGTTCTGGTAATATTCAAAGGTGTTCAGAATATTCCCGCGTTGAAAGATGGTGCTCATGTTGATGCCACAGTTGCAGNAATATTCAAAGGTGTTCAGAATATTCCCGCGTTGAAAGATGGTGCTCATGTTGATGCCACAGTTGCAGTTTCTCCCAAATGCTGAATCACCTGCGAACTCTTCTTCTATGGTTGAATATCTTCAGTCTGTCTCTACCTCCACCTAGACCCGTCCTTTTGCTCATGGACTCTCATGCATCACACATATCACCAGAGGCTCTACAGATGGCTGAAGATAATCAAATAATCATACTCACATTTACCTCTCACACGACACATCTACTGCAACCACTGGACGTAAGTGTATTTGCTTCCTTAAAATAAGCTTGGAGAAATGAACTTGAGAAATGTGTGAGACGAAATCCAGGCAAGTCACCCAGTCGGCATGACTTCCATTCGTTATTCAATCCCTCACACGAAAAAAGTTTTACGCCACAATTAATTAAAGCTGGTTTTCGGAAAACAGGGATGATCTCATTCAACAGCATTGCCATCACTCCTGAGGCAACAGCTCCCGCTCTTGTTTCGGACAGAAGTAACGGTGAAGGCGTAGGCCAACACATTTCGGTTGACCCTCTCTTAGCAGTTCATACTTGTGAGTCACCCAATGAGCACACCCCTCGCAGGAAATCGCAATCTGCTAAGGTGCATACGGTTTTACCAACATTAAACTCTGATGCTGCTCCATCTTGTGGACACGGCCCCAGTCCATACTGTGGGAAAGTTCAAGAGAGGAGAAGGCTATGCAAGAAAAAACAGTGTGCCAAAGTTGAAGCAATTCCCGCAACAAATGGTACTGACCTTGTTTCATCGTGTAGGCCTAGGCTTAGGCCTACGCCTAGGTGCAGTGCCAGACCAATGTCAAGTGGTGACAGCGACGATGATTCATTGTATTTCTGTTTGTGGACATAATTATGCATACGATGTAAAAATAACACAGGTTCTAAGTGTATTAAATACTGTTTTTGTCTTCAATGGTATCACTATGATTGTGGGGATATTGGTGACGATGTCTTCATGTGTTCTCAGAGTGAAGATGAATAAATCTAGGATATTAACTTGAATAAAGCCTACTTTTGAATAAGCAAAATGCAATTTGTGTAAAGTTTTCCTTTGTGTACTGTAAATATACAATTATTGACAAAATCATAAAAGTGGTGTTAAATGTACTTATTTTTGATTTGTTAGAGTATTTCGGAATTACGGTAGAGTATCACGGAATTAGGATATAACTATCACGGAATATAGTCACTTGTCACAGATTTAGTACCCTATGTTACCATTAATCAATATGTAAATGTATATATATTCCATTGTATGCACTTTTAGAAATGATTGAAAACATCTTTAACTCGGTAGCCATAGAATAGGCTTAACTTAAAAAAATGTAACATGCACATGGTCTTACAGAAATTGCACTGAATTACTTCGAAAATTATTTACCACGGAATAAGGCGACCTTAACCTACAAGTAGTTTCCATGAGTGGTTCTCCGTGGGCTTTTTAATGTAAAAAAACTTATACATAATAACTTGCAAGGACCAAGATAACGTTTTGGAAATTTGATTTAAATTATAAATGAGCTCTAAATTAAGAAATTCAACGGATTGTCCACAAAACCTAATATAATAAAACTTTTATTTAGGATGTTCGAAAAAAAAAAGCTGCGGAATTTTAGTCGTAAATATTTCTGTTCTGNTTTGATTTAAATTATAAATGAGCTCTAAATTAAGAAATTCAACGGATTGTCCACAAAACCTAATATAATAAAACTTTCATTTAGGATGTTCGAAAAAAAAAAGCTGCGGAATTTTAGTCGTAAATATTTCTGTTCTATCTTGAATCAAACGTTTTTCTTTTCGCCACATACTCCTGCCCTTTCATAATTAAGAGCGCAAAGGTAATTTTCGTTGCGCACTAACGACATGCCTGAAAGTACCACAGAACGAAAAGTGCTATGTTGGTTCATCCTACAGGTAAATACGATTATAAGTTCTATCACTTTGTTTAGTGAAAAACGTTTTCTGTATACTGTAGGAAGGAGTAGTCAACAAAGCAGTTCGACATAATTCTGCATCACAAGATAACTCTGTTGGTAAAGACTGTTTTCCGCTATCTCTTATTTTGCATTATGATGGTGTATCGGCAATTCACATGTAGAATACGGCTTCTTCGCAATTGGATTCCTTGCCGCAATCGGCATAATATACAAAGAGCAGTTAAAATGAAACCTCGTCGTGGTTTCAGTATTTACGCGACACTGAACCCTCTCCACATATTTAAGTTTCTTTGTTGTTCGTAATGCGTTTTAAATTTTCCAGTTTTAAGTACTTGGGGGAAGGCAAACACGGAAAACAGAATATTTAGAAGAGACGTTCCACACGAACTCATTAAGTCATGTTTTGTGGTAGGCTACACTTTTATTGCCTGTGACTTTCAGAACAATGCCAACGCAGTGGACTCTCGATAACACTGAAAGAGCATAGTTGTACTTTGGAAATGTATACCAACCCGCTCACTAAATGATATTAACAATTGACCTTAAACAGAATATTCACTAAAGCGAATTAAAATATTTGGGAGTGTTAGAAAACACTTATAATAACTGGATTGCATAAACATTTTTATTTAAAAACTAAATGTAGATATAAATGGTTTTTTAATTGGGCGATACCAACACAAAAGTGAATGTGAAACTTCTGCTAGTTGCAAAATGTAAAATTGTGAAATAAATTTTTTTTAAGTAAAACAATGTAAGACGGAAAGGTATATATAATTTTGATTAATATAATGCAGAAATGCAGGAAATTAATTTGATGGGGCTGCAGTTGTTAGACAAATTTCATTATGTATACAGTATATAAATTTTGAAAAAAATCCTGTAACTCCTTTTAATTACTTCTATAAAATATAAATGTTACTAAAATGTTCGACTTCACATTATAAATTTCAGTTTGACTACCACAAGAGAGAAATAAGTTGAGTAAGTAAATACATTGTAATTAATTATGTTTTACATAAAATGAATACGCGCAACACAGAAATATTTTTTGCCTCTTACTTCCGTTTATTTATACAAGACTTAGATAAGTGCCGAACTTATAATATAAACTATTATAGAAAATTTATTTAATATAGGTCATAATCATAGAAAGTTCTAAGTTAATATGCTTCGAAGAAATTAAGGTTACGTTTCCTCTTGCGCGAGAATATAAAATATAGTACATTAATTTTTTTCACAACGTTAAGTTTAGATATTGCAATGATGAGCCTACGAAAGCGCAAAACGACGCCTGTGCTGTTCGCGGTATTCAGGGAAAGTGTGTTCATTTACATCAACTATCGAAGATGAAATCTAATATTTTTAACTCTGCGTGCATGTCAGCATTTCTCCTAATGAGAATGTCGAGTTCTATATAGCCGTGTTATTTACCACCGCTGTTTTGCCTAATGTTTTTCAGCTTCGCAAGATCTTGTATCCGTTTTTTTTTCAGTCAGGTGCTGCTCTTTCAATTCCTGGGATCATACTCTGGAAGTTTTCATGCTNATCTTGTATCCGTTTTTTTTTCAGTCAGGTGCTGCTCTTTCAATTCCTGGGATCATACTCTGGAAGTTTTCATGCTAACGTGTGGAATGGAATGACAATGTTCCTTTTTACTAGTGGCAAAACACTTCACACATTAAAGTCAGTTGTTCGTATTCCATACGCGATAACACCGAATATGATAAATTCTAACCGCAAAACTTCAAACCCAAAGAGAAGAACGCNCTTCGTATTCCATACGCGATAACACCGAATATGATAAATTCTAACCGCAAAACTTCAAACCCAAAGAGAAGAACGCACGATTTCATTTTAAATGGTTAATTTTCAGCTAAACTTAACGCAACATATTTACTGTCGGCAAATTGCACTATAATTGAAGGTATTTATTGGTGCAGATTTTCAAGGATAGCACATTTTCGAAACTTGTGAAAGGAGAAATAAGAATAGTTGTTGCTGTACAACACGCAGCAGTAGTCGAGAGACGTCGACCCCATACGCAGTGCGTGGACGCAACGTTACCAATTTCTACCCAGGGACACGTCCCCACCATTTGACCCCACATCTTCCCTGTAGCCGTACTCATTTCATCTGCCCCGTTACAGTTTTGTGCTGAGTACGCGACGTACGTGCGCTGGGTACGGACGTGACCAAAAACATCGGCATCATCACTGGCGGCCGGGGGGAATGAGGGCTGATGAAGAAGCGGGGATGTCGAGACAGGAGAGAAAATTGAATGAGAGGGGGGGTGGGGAGGTCTGGGAACACAAGGCGGTGTAGTGCCTTAAACTATTCTTGCGCGCAGACTAAGAGGTAGAGGTCGCCGACGTTGGATTGGACTGCTTTCTATTTTATCTTTATCAGAGGAAAGATTTTTTTCTACGACAAATATCATAATTTTAATGCTTCATTACAGTTCGATACATAAAACGTCTTCAACTAATAGCATTTAACAGCATATCCTGTCACTTATTCTTTACGTCCACTGCTAGTGACAAATTGCCATTAANCTTCAACTAATAGCATTTAACAGCATATCCTGTCACTTATTCTTTACGTCCACTGCTAGTGACAAATTGCCATTAATGTAGATATGGATTACTGGGTGTAAAAAATCATAAAAGAAAATTTTTCTTTTTAGGCTAGCTGAAATATTCCCCACAGGCTACTTGGTAATAACACTATTTGATGAACCATATTGTTAAATGACAAATTCTCCCTTGGCTGAGTTCATGCTTCTCTGTCTATTCTCCTTTAACATTTTAACAAAACGCCAAAAACCAGTTGAAGTACCAAAATTTAAAATTTTCTTTCTTGTTTTTAGTACCCTTTCAGATATTTTAAAACAAATTAAGTACACCTTATTTTATTCAGTAAATTATTTTCGTACTTATTTATTATACTCATGAAATTTCATTACGGGAATAAATTTACACAGTATGTAATTTCAATGATTCTTATAACATGAGCGAGTTATTATATGAAACACTTTTATTGTGAACATATAACATTGCAGAGTTACTTATCGGTTCGTTACTGCTGTCTAGAATTGTTTTTAGTATATGTTTTCATGTCATAGTCCGGAATTTCTGTGACGACGTAACTCTGCAATGGCGTATTACTACAATAATGATTATTAATTAAAATATACACAAACATTTGCATTGCCAGTCATTCAAGTGTTTATATAAATATATAAATCAGAAACTAATGTATTTATATAAAACGCGACATAATTATTTTTGCCTCAGGGTTAAGATATTTTCATTTTTAACTCTTCTAAAACGAAACGTAAATGTTTTAATTATTCAAGTTCCAATGAATGAAAACCGTTAAAAGCTTTCGTTATAAAATGTTAGCCAAAACAACTTCTTGTATATTTAAGTAATAAATCTTCTTCATATGACGCTACATCGAGGAAATGCAATATACGAGAATAAACAGGCTGAGTATAAAATAATACCCAAACTTTGATGGTGTATATTATATAACCCAAACAAACTACAACCTTGATTGACCAATTAAATGAACCGTGGAACCGTGAAGTTCGTTTACCATAAATTCATAAATGTTCAATTTGACAACCATGGTAATCCCGAACGACATCTACGCGATAGTCAAACTCGTTCCACGCTCTTGTCAGCATGTGCGGTGTTAAGGTTTGGATGGCGTTCGAACTCTCGGTTTGAGTTGTTGAGGGGGAAGCGAGCTCGCATTCGACACTTCGCGTCATTGTGAAGGGGGTGGTCTGATGGTTCCTTTATGTGCCAAGAGATGACACTGGGAGCGTCTGTCATCGCACTATGAGCGTGCGTTGTGTGTTAGTCCTCATTATGGTGGCGACGGAAAAACAGAAGGCGTTCTGTGTTATTCAGTTTGCTAAATGCGAATCGGTTACGACTTTAAAACGTGAATTCCTTCGCAAATACGGACGTCATTCTCCCAATAGGTGGAGTATCGTACGTTGGTTTCCTCAGTTCTGTGACACAGGGTGCCTTTGCAAAGACAAAAGTTCCGGGTGGCCACGTGTTTCCGAAGAGAATGTGCAACGGATTCAACAAGCGTTCGTTCGCTGTCCGAGATAATCAAATTGATAAGCTAGCCGGNGTCCGAAGAGAATGTGCAACGGATTCAACAAGCGTTCGTTCGCTGTCCGAGATAATCAAATTGATAAGCTAGCCGGGAAATGCAAATTCCTCAATCAACGGTACGGATAGTGTTGCGAAAGTGATTGTTGTACAAACCATACAGGTTACATCTTGTACAGGCACTTACCGAAAGTGATAAAGAACTGAGACGTGATTTCTGCGCGTTCGTTCTTGCCCAGAACGAGGTAGACGATGCCNTTACCGAAAGTGATAAAGAACTGAGACGTGATTTCTGCGCGTTCGTTCTTGCCCAGAACGAGGTAGACGATGCCTTAATGTGTAAGATGGTTTAAAGCGATGAAGCGACGTTCCATACAAATGGTAAGGTGAACCGGCACAACGTGCAAATATAGGGTCATAAGACTTCACATGAAACCACCGAACCCGAGCGCGCTTCCCCCAAAGTGAATGTGTTTTGCGCTGTATCCAAATACACTGTTTTCAGCCCTTTCTTTTTTCACGAGCCCATTGTTACTGGAATCCCTTATTTGGACATGCTTACAGAGTGGTTGTTTCCTCAGTTAGAAGAGGCAGTGGAGAACTTCATTTTCCAGCAGGATGGTGCGCCACCCCATTGGCACCTAGTTGTTCGCGGGTACCTGAACGAGACGTTGCCGCAATGCTGGATTGATCGAGGAGCAGCTGGTGACCAGGCTCTTCATCACTGGCCCCCAAGGAGCTCGGATATTACCTCGTGCGATTTTTTTCTTTGGGTGTACAAAAATGATTAAATGTTTCGTCCACCATTGCCGGCTAACATTGACGACCTCAAAATGAGAATTACGGACGCCATACAACCGTAATACCGGACATGCTGACAAAAGTGTGGAACGAGTTTGATTATCACGTATATGTCGTTCGGGCCTCTCGTAGTAGTCACATTGAACATTTATGAAGATATAATAAAAAATCTTCACAGTGTCGTGGTTTATGTGATTGGTCAACTAAGGTTGTAGGTTGTTTGGTTTTGATATTATAGACCTTAAATTTGGGGTATACTTTTATTCTCATACTGTATGTATATATATGTATATATAAGACAGGTTACTGCCAGTATCAAATGGTGCAGTGGAAGTAAGTTTTCTTATTTGAAACAAATTTCGAAAAAATTATTTTACAATTTTAATTTATTATTTTTGTCAGTGGAATTTGAAATGTGAAAATTTCTTACTGTCGGAAATAATGTTTGGCCTTTATTCAAGAGTACATAACTTACGTAGTTGAAAACCAATTTTCCTTCTTATAAAATTACATCATCTAACATAAATTTTCTGAGCAACAGTTAAATGTTTGTTGATAATAACAGAATGGGGATGTAGTTTCATTTAACAAAATTTTTGTGTCTACACCATTGCATGATTTTTGATATAACATTGGAAACTGTTAATAAGAGAATAGGGAAGGAATCGTTATTTAACAAAATTTTTCTGTCAATAACATGCATGCTTTTTTATATGACATTGCTGGGAAGTCTTGTCTTATGAACATATGCATTACCAATAGTTGACTTTAACCTTTTGCGCACATCACAATAATTCCAAACTTGGTGATTATCGGCTTCAGTGACGTTCAGGTAATTTGCATATTGAAACCGGCATTGCATTTATTATTGATATATAGTTATGGTAATTTTAAAATATTTCTTTGTAGAACAGTTACGAGGAAACCAATTCTAGTAAATTATTTCAATAAAAGATTTGTATAAAACTAATACGCAATTATTATTATTATTAATACTTTAAGAATGAATCATTCTGTAAGTTTATAAAATGAGACCATATACTTATTAAATATAATGATTTAGATAAAAAACTGGAACTTTAAGAAAAGCAAAAATAATTTCCATTCTGTAAATATATAATTACTTCTACATGAAATAAATTTCCCTAGTCCTAAAAAACAAAAATGTTTACTAAATTCTTTAAAAATAGTTTAATTTGAAAAAGTTTACAATAAATCTGGTAATTCGAATTTTTTTTAAATACATCCCGAGATTACATATAGAACTAATGACATGGATGCAATTAATTTTTAAATAAGTTCTTAAAAGATGACATGGTAGAGAGAACTTGACTTCTTTTTTAAGCAATAAATTTAGAAATTAAAACCAGAAACCTATGCAACAGAAGTGAGACAATTACAAATACACGCATGCCTTACATGGGACTTGAACCCAGAAAACCTCATATTATAAGATAACGCGCATTCCACTACATTACGGATGTCGGATTCGGAGCATCAACTTATGATTTAATCAGTCTAATGTTTCGAATGATAGGGTTTACAAACCTAAAATATTTACAGGGTCTTTATTTTGAAAATAAGTGACTGGGCCACATAAAACATGTAAGTTTACATGGGCTACCGTGCCGCTACTTGTGTGATGAATTTAAAAAAATCCGTGGTTTGGTCTCTGAAATATGGCATAAAAAATGTTTTTTTTTCTTATTTGATTCTATCGTACAGAATTGACAGAAAAAGAGGCGGTATATACAATGCTACTGATTTATACCATCTCCACACAAATTATGGTTGAAATTGGTTTAATTATTTAATATATATGCCAAACATACCTACATTATTTATAAAGCTGCCACTTTTATCATTGTTGTCTGACCCATTTAAATAATGAAAGTTAACATGACCTTCTGTAGCGTTTATGGTGTGCACAANTTTTTATCATTGTTGTCTGACCCATTTAAATAATGAAAGTTAACATGACCTTCTGTAGCGTTTATGGTGTGCACAATTTGGTACAAATTTATTTGAAATATTCCAGTCTAACATTTGGTAGGAGTAGGTTGTTTGGTTTTAGAGATATTGCATAAAATCTCCATAATTTTCATGTGGCGATCTTCATAAATGGAGGACAAAATAATATGTAGTAGCAATATCGATGATTGTATACTGCCAATATACGAAGCTTAGTTAAAATAGTCTACACAGTTTCGTAGATATCACCTACAAAATTAAAATGATTTTAAAGCCCCCATTCCCAAAATAAGCGTGGTCCACTTAAAAAAATAAATTAAATATTGTGTCCTACCAAAGCACACCATCTTCACCAAGTTTTGTAAGAATGGTATGATTGTTTCCTGAGATACGAGATAAAATCATTATTTTTTATTGACAGGGCTACCTTACAAATTGGCAGAGAAATGATGTTCTGCATTTAATAATTTGATGGCTGTAATAGGTACTGCCAGCATACAAAGTTAAGTTCGAATTTGTTTCATTAGTAAAATATACTGAGCGAAAATATTTATATACCCACTATTTTGAAAATAAGTGCCTGACCTATATAAAAAAANATTAGTAAAATATACTGAGCGAAAATATTTATATACCCACTATTTTGAAAATAAGTGCCTGACCTATATAAAAAAAAATACCAGATTACACTACCTGCTGGAGTACTATTTGTTTGCCAAATTTGGAAGTAATCTATTAGACGTTTCCCAAGATATGACAAAAAAAACTTAATTTACTCTCATGGCGCTATTCTACAAAATGGGGGACAAAATATACTCTATGAACTTACAGTAGACAGTTGTAATATCTACTGCCAGCATAAAAATTTTAGTTGAAATTATTTACATGGTATCGACGATATAGCATTCTAAGCTAAAAATTTTATATTTCGCCATTTTGAAAATAAGTGCTTGGCATTCTTAAAACATACCACTTGACATCATCTGCCTCAGTACTACTTGTTTGCCAAATTTGGTAGGGAACGGTTTATTATTTACCGAGTTATGACATAATTTTATTTATTCGTATGGCGCTATCTTCCAAAATGGGCTACAAAATATGTTATTTGTTGGTATGTATGATGCTCAAAATAGATACTTTCAGTATTAAAAATTTATTCGGAATAAGTTAAATGGAATGCTAGATACACTAAATAATAAAAAAATTTGGTATGGTCGACATTTTTACAATATGTAAGTAATCAAGTTCAAACACTTACGTTTACATGGCCTACCAGAGTTTTACTTATATGCCAAATTGGGCAATAATAGGTAGAATAGTTTTCGAGATATAATGTAAAACCTTTATTTTTGCAATTTGTACAATATTACAAAATGGTGGACCAACAACAATATAATCTCAACATTTAATGCTTACACAATGTTCTGCCAGCTTACAAAATTTGATTTAAATAGGTTGAATGATTTCCGAAATATGACATATCATCCTAAATTTTAACATGTCTGCCATTTTGAAAGTAAGTGCCCAACGTAATCCAAAAATATAAAAATCAGGTGTTGTTATTATGTTTTATGTGTGTAACAGGTTTGGTAAAATTCAGTTGAAGCGTTAAAAAATTGAAAGGGGGGACACACAGGCACAGACACAGACAAACACACGCATGCACACACACACATCCATGCCACATGCACAAACACAAACGGGAAAGTAATCTCAAAAGCATTTATTTTCTTTGGAAAGTAGGCTAAAAAGGTAAACATAAAAATTATACCAATAATATAAAAATAAAGAAGGTTTTTGACTCAAACATTAAATAATTTTAAAAAAATATTTGAAAGATTTAATTGAAGTGCTACGTTGTCAATTATTATAAAATCTATGGCAGAACATTGTCCATCCTCTTCGTATGTCAAACTTCTCATCGCATATTATAAATAAAACTCATTATTTGACTTAAAGTTTTAAAGTATGGGCTCTAAACTTCTGTAAATATGCATATACAATGTTGCCGTTTCTCTAGTTTGGCAATTAGGTTACCCATAATTTTATCACAGTTGAAATGAAAAAACTTACAACTTAAAATATTATTTATTGGTTTTATTGATTTCAAGAACACTTTCCTTTAATTCGAAAGTGTTGTTTAAATTTGTGAATTCTGAATACAGTTTCTTTCTTTTTTTATACAATAAATTGTACCATTTTAGATAAAAGTTGAATAAAATATAGTTTATGGATCTAAGTTTGAAAGAAAATTGAATAAACTAACGTTTCTATAGAATTAAAAACTATACGTGCATAATATATAGAACTAAATTAAAAAAATTCAAAGTGTTATTAATTTTAACGATACTGTTAAAAATATAATTAATTTTAATTATTATTTTTAATATACTGTGACGCTAGTGTTCGTCGCGCGAGGTATTTCCTTCTCCTCCAACTCCGGCGCGGTGGTGTGCTCCATGCTGGGCTTGGATCTCCTCCTTTTCCACCCCTGTAAACCTTCCTTCCTTTCCCGTCTCCCTTCGTGCGGCATAATTTTTTATTGGGGCTTGAGAGTTTATTTAAGTTGTTGCACGGCCTGCGCTCCAATTCGCCCCACCGACGTCTGAAACGTGTCGCCTGCAGAGAACTTCGGAATGGATTAGCCGCCGCACCTTCTCGTCCAGCAGGACGTAGCTACCTTCATGCTGATAACTTATACTACTTGTTTGCTCGAGCCGCTGAGCGATGGGGCGTTAAAATTGTAAGTCGTGGAGAACGATCAGTGTGTTTATGGGCTGTTTTGAAATGTTTTGGTATTTTCTGTGGCATAGATGTGTCTTGAGTAAGCAGTATTCCTAGTTTTTTTTTATAACTTGTGGTTTTGGCTGCCCGTCTAAATTTAGTTTCGGAATGACTAAAACGTCGTGTTACTGTTTTTCCCGTGTTTTAACGGGTATTGTTTGTCCCCTTTTTGGCTTCCCAATCCTTAATCTTTTTTTATGGTCAACCGTTTCCACGAATCTCTCGTTGGGTTTTTTGCATGCGTTTTAAAAGTGGTTAGTTTTGAAATGTTTTTATTCGGTAGAAGCTTTGCCGGGTCGTCTATGACTGCCTCTGCCAGAAGTAATGTTTTAATGGTAATTTTAAAATAGTGAATTTTAGGAAATGGAGGCTTAGATGGGCATTGTTTTTTACCTGTTATTTTTGGTAGATCGTTAAGTAAAATGGGGCCTTATTACAGTTATCTACTTAATCTTAATGATTTGTTTAAATCGTTATTGAATAAACTAAGTTTAAACATTGCAATTTTATAAACCTATTTCTTTTGAAACTTGTAATTCAGATCTTTTCCTTTTTCAAGAAAATTGTTATTATTGAAGAATTTTATTGTGATGAATTACCTCAACGAATTGTTTTTTTGGCTGTGATGTAAATTTTAATTTATTGTTCAAGGGGAGTATTTTGAAGTTATTGAATGTTCATTAATTAAAAATATAAAGTTTTCAACCTGATTTTTGTGTGCAATTATTTGTGTCCCGGCACAATACCATAAATTTATGAGGGAAAGTTTTGGATAAAATAATCTATAAAAATTTACGCTTTTAAATATTTTCAACATATTCAACACTTTACATACATAATAATAGAACATATTTGTAAAACGATACAACAAATGTTTTAAAAATTAAAAATTTCAATAAAATATTTTACCTGTAATGCGTGTATCGAACCCAAAATTAGAATCTAATAATTATAAAATAGAACACCACACTACAAAACCATTAAAATAGTTAAAGTAACATACAACATTTATCATTGTTAACCAATCATAAAACCAATTTTTTAAATAAATTGTGTGATAGCTATACATTGGCTATATAATTTTTCAAATATTCGTAAGGATTTATTGTATGAATTCTCAAAACCGGGAAATAAAAAAAATTACATAAGTACATATATTTATATCACGACTATCATAGCAATTTTAATTTTTATGATTAACAGTCAACATAAAAATAGAATTTACCATATGGCTACTAAATATTTATATGAGCCATACAAAATGGAGAAAAACTATTGTATAACATATAGCTTACTTGTATTGTAAACATTTTCATTAAATTAATGCACGGAAAATTTATCTAATTGTTTCTCCCTATTAAATATATATTATGAATTTATTAAATGATCCCACAAAAATGTTACTATATTTAAAAACGTGATTGGATACCCGTATCAGTTCAAAACAAAACTCTCAACCGAGATAGACCGCAGTTAAATTTGACCCTGTTCCTGTATTTTTTAATTAAATAACTGTAGTTGATGAGTCCGGAGTGCAGTGTCAGTAATACCAGCGAACATGAGAAACACGAAGGGACCTTGCCTCGCATACTCATTAAACACACGCAAGTCGTAAACCAAGCAGCGACAGAGGCGGTCACCGGCCGGCCATACGTTCATTATTATCACAAAATATAAAACGGAAACAAAAACACTGGTGAAAATTAATGAAATCTTAGAGTGCTGAAATGCTGTGCAGCGGTCTACAATCACTCCGAAACCAAATTAAAACCGGAAGACAGCAGCCACAATTTTCAAAGGGAGACATGGCATGACAGAGAAACCTACTATTTTGAACTAACTCTGCCACAAAATTAAAATTTGCTATGTAACGGCGTTTTTTAATGCCACATATGTAGAGTTATTTTTAACAGCGTTAATAGAGAGTTAAATTGATCTTTTTAACGTTCAGATCAATGCTTTGTGTGCGATAAGGAGCCAGTTTGTCAGCCGACGAACGCTAGGCTGCATTCCTCTCTAGGAGCGTAGCATGTTCAATGACAATTGTAGAAAAATTCGATCAAGAGAATTTTGGTGTCTAACTTATAGGAAATACGTTACTCGTTAATATATGTGGCAATAAATACATGAGATAAGAAGACAGCATATATCTGTTTTAGTTGCATGTGATTTGTTTGAAGCAAGGTGGCAGTTAATTCGATATTCCATACGTGAGTAGTGTTTTTTGTTTTAACTACAGTCTGTGGCTCAGCCTAAATTTACAATTGAAAATAATTTATGTCAATAGTAAACGTACACTGAAGAGCCAAAAAAATTGGGCACCTGCCTAATATCGTGTAGAGCCCCCCCGAGCACGCAGTAGTACCGCAAGATGACGTGGCATGGACTCGACTAATGTCTGAAGGTATGCAGGAGGCAATGCACACAATGAATCCTGCAGGGCAGCCCACAAATCCAATCTGCGCCAATTTGATAAAGGGTTGCACGTCTGTCACGTTTAATCATTCTCGTCAGTAATCGTTTGTCCCGTTCTTTCAAGATATTTTTCCGGCCGCAGCGATGTCGAAGATGTAATGTTTTACAGGATTCCCAATATTCATGGTATACTCGATGGTCGCACGCGAACATCTAAATGTTATCGCTACCTTGGAGATGATATGTCCCATCTCTCGTGCGCCAACTATAACACCACGTTCAAACTCACTTAAATATTGATAATCTGCCATTGTAGCAGCAGTAACCAATCTAGCTGCCGATCGCATCGCGTTACTCTGATTGGTTCGGTACATCTGTTATTTGCATAAACACGCCTATACCAGTTCTTTTTTTTTGGCTCTTTAGTTTAAAAGTTATGGTTTTTAGTAATTTTCCGGACCCAAGGAGTATCACCCTAGAGTTCCTGATATTAACGTGTTAACTAGCCGTAGTGAAATTAAGTTTTGTTTGAAACAAATATTAAATTTAATTTGCTGTTAATAAATTCTATCAAACCCTATGATAACAACAACGCAATAACAAAATATTACAGCAAAAATTTAATTTAACAACATAACCGGCCGACATACCACGTCATGACTCGCATTTACTCGGCAATGCCTCGTATAGAATTTGCAAGAGTAAAAAAGAGTGAAAGTTGATAGCGCCAGTGTTAAAATGTGAATTATTACGTGTTTATTCTTAGTTGGGAACACATATCGATATCTAGCAGTGACCTGTTTGCAATATATGTCTCTGTTCTTGTGTACCTTTTTTGTCTGTGGGTATAATAACAATAATATGTAAGGAAGTTTATTGCGCTTGTAAACATTTGCTGCACTAAGAAAGTAGTTGCGCCACAGAGACTCTAAAGCAATAAATATAAATCACTGAATGTTTCATCAATATCACTCAATTTTTCATAAAAATCACTCTTGGTGTCAAAAAAAATTAAATTTTTCACCAAAAACATTCTTTTCCTTATTACAAAATAAAAAAAAATAACAAAAAACACCAACTCACTTTGCCCCGCCTTATTAAAAAGAAAGTTTATCGAACCAGAAAGAAAAAGTATCAAAAGCATTTTTATTGACATCTTTTACAGAAAATCGTGTTTTTTTAAACTAAAATACCCATATTTTTAACGAAAATGCCTATTTTGATATCAAAATGAATCAATACTATCAAACAGCAGATTCAAGCACTTTCAAACAAAGAAATGATAATAATAATAATATATGGAGCAGCGGATATGGCGTATCAAAATAAATAAATAAATATGAATAAGGAAATATGAAACACCATATCCTAGTGCATTAAAACTAAGAAATATTACAGGTAAGTTGGGTAATTGTGCTAATGGGGCAAATGTAATAAGAGGCGGCCATTTTTGTAAACAATTTTTGTAAAAATTAAGTTAGAAGAATAAAACCATGATGTATTGCTAGTTTGGTATTTCTTGTATGAGTTAATTTTGTTACCAAACATTTATCGCATGGATTCATGGAAATTCTTAGGTGTCAAAAAAGTGCTTACAGTTTTGGGATTTCGGCAAGTGTGTGATATTTTCTTTGAGAGTTTGCCACTAGTTTCCTAGCCCACTTGAAATTTTGAAATTTGACTGTGTATCCAACCCATGTAGTTCATTTTCCTGTGCAGTTAACCTGTTGCAAATTTCATCAGTGATTTCACTTGCCCCAGAGATTTCGTCCTTGGGGTAAGTGTGCCAACTGGGTTCGCGGCAAGTACAGTGTCTTAATTTCACTTGCCCTGCTAGGTTTACCTTGTTTATGTTTATTATTTGCAATTGGTTCATTGGTTTTCGTTTTGCTTGCAACATGAATTGTGATTCTAAGAATTTTCTGGGTATATATCTTGCATTTCATGTGTATGAATGAAAGCAATATGTAAAATGGTCCGCAACTATGTTAGGAAGTCCAACCGAGGTCTCCAATATTCCAAAAATACTTAAAGAAAAGCTTTTGATGAAATCTCCCGTTGTCATTATACTATTAATGGTGTTTCAGAAAGTTTGGTATTCCTTCCTCAGCACTGCGATCTCATTTAAAAGGTACTCGTGGTGTGAAAAGTAGTGGGCAGGGTAGAAAACTGCCATACCATATGAATAAGGAAAAAACTGGCAGTAGGACTTAAAGTTCTAGAAAAGTGGGGTTTGGGGGCTAAACAGAAATTAAATTTTACATAATGTTGTAACATTTGTGAAAATAAATTTACCTAAGACACCTTTCACAGAGGGTAGACCAAACGAGAACTGATTTAATGTCTTCAAAAAGAGTTACGGTTTTTCAACCAAGAAACAACGATCGTTAGAATACGCAAGGAAAAAAGCTGCTGCATATCCTTTTCTGGTAGAAAATAACATTGACATATTGGGACAAACATTAAAAGATCTTGAACTACCTGGCAAACCAAAGAAAATATATAAAATCTTATTAGATCAGCTTCAACCTAGACTCATTCAAAACCAAAGTCGTTGGTGCGAAAAACTCAACTTCCATAAGAGTTCTATCTGGCCCTGAAAAAGAAAATATCAAAATCNGGAGGGAGTACCAATGGTGATGAAATTACCACCCCTTATTGTATTCAAAGGAAAACATTATTGGGACACTTGGATGGCTCCACATGAAAAAGAGTTCCCAAAAAATACGTATGCAGCTTGAGTAAAGGGTTGGATGGAGAGCGAGGTCTTCTTAAACTATTTTAAGAAATAATTTCTGTCCAATTGTGTCTCAGAGAAACCAAATCTTCTGATCTTCAATGGTCCCTCTCCCCATCTTGATTGACACATTGTTAAATTAGCTGTTGAATATAATGTCTCCATCCTTAAGTTGCCACCTCACACGAGTCGCCTGTTCCAACTGATAGATCTTACAGTGTTTGGAAGCCTCAAGACGGAATGGGACATAAAATTGGCATACCACCAAATAAACAACGCTGGACAGAAAGTAATTAAACAAAATTATTCAAGTCCAGTTGGTTCTGTATGGAAGGAGGCACCTCCTAAATTTTTGAGGTCAGGCTTGAAGGTAGGAGGTACATGCATCTAAAACAGAAATGTAATTGCAAAAGGTCAATATGATCTTGAAACTCATCGTTGGCGACAGTAACAGAAAAGCAAAAATACATCTGAAAAGTAGGAAAATAATTAAATGAAAATCGAACTAGTAAGTCATTTACCACAGAAAAGAATCAAGCTTGATGATATTCAATATTGGAAAATAATCAAAATGAAAATGTAACCTGTCAACAATCAACCATGGATAATTTGGCGTCACCACATATAGCTGATTTATTGTCAACCTTGGAAACATATATATCTCCAGAAGCGTGTAAAGATGAATATATAACTAATCAGTCATCTTGAAGCAGTATACATATGCCTAGAGCTGAATCTTCCAGTTTTTCGTAGTCTGCGACCTCAACTTTAAGAACAGTTTGTCACTACTAGTCAAACGAGCCATACAGTGATAAATGTTTTGAAATGATTTTACTAGAGCGAGTGAAGGGATTTGGGCGGTTATTAACGTCGAGGTCTTGAGAGCCAATGAATATGAAGCGAGGTGAGTATGGAGCAGCGCCGGAATGCAAGGGCGGGGGAAACGGGAAATTCCATAGAAAACCCACCAACCAGCGGCATCGTCCGGCACGATTCCCACACGCGAAAATCTAGGGGCGACCCCACCGGGAATCTATCTTGGTTCGCTTCGGTGGGAGGCGAGTTGTCTTACCACTACATCATCGTGGCCCCGGATTTCGCTAGAGGCATTACAAAAACACTCAAAACCTCTTGTAAAGGAGATAAAGTGAATTTCGGGTGGGTGGGGCTGAGGTTATTACGTCTTTAGAAGCTAGGCTCTGGAAAGAAAAATATGAAGAAGATAATATGAAAAAGGAAGAAATGAAACACCAGAGAAAGGAGGCTATTCGACTAAAGGAAGTAGGTGGTCCATAGAAGAAACGTAAAAAAAAAAAAANGCTATTCGACTAAAGGAAGTAGGTGGTCCATAGAAGAAAAAAAAAAAAGTGCACAGGAAAGGCTACAGGTGAGATAAGGCCAATTTCGAAAGGGAAGAAACGAATGTTTGTTGAAAGCAGCAGTGATTAAGAAGAGCATCGAACAAGAAATTAAAAAAGCAGAAAAGGATGTGGAATACTTTCAGCCAGGACAAACCATAGAGATTGGCAGATGGGTGCTAGTTAAATTCACAACCAAGAAAAATATTACATTACATAGGCCAAGTATTTAGTATCATAGGTGACGAACCTGAAGTAAAGTTTCTGCGCCTTCACAAGGTAAGGGCTCAGGGAAAATCATTCCATTAGTCAGAGAAAGTTGATCACTATTCTGTCATCCGGTGATATTATCATGTGACTACCTGAACCTGTTATCAACCATCGTGGATACATTTCCACTTTTCATTTAACATTTTTATCATGCAGTGTGCTGTAGGCATAGTCTAGTATTGAAAAACGTTGAACAATAACAAATTTTTTGTTAATAATATCTTTGCTATGTATTTATCTTAAATAAGCCTCTTAAATTAGGCAAACTATTATTATTACTTGTATTTTAGGTCCAAATATATTGTATGGTCTCGGCCAACTTTTTGTGTTTTTTAAGAACTTTTTTTTTTTTTTTCTGGTTTCAGCTAATCTTAACGTCACACAAATGAGTTCATAACTTTTCTGTAGGTTGACATAACTCAGATATTCAAAAACTACCGAAATCAACATAGTTCGTAGTAGATATATTCTAAATGCCCCACACACCTTACAATAGATTCCATAGCCAAATTATGTGCCTCTACATACATGTTATTTATCAAATTCTTACAGGTTATTGTGGCATCAGCGTCTTGCACACAAGAGGAATGTCTAAAATAAAAACTGGCTCAACTCGCATATGTGGCTCGTAAAATTATGCTGACCCAGGTGAAACGTGTGTAAAAGGAAAACAGTCACGAAAACCATTTAAACATTAAAAGAGCCATGCTACAAGACCTCTGGAGCTCATGCATTCGAACCTGTGTGGCACTATGGAACAAACAAACATACATGGGTAGGAAATAGGTATTTTCTCACATTCATAGATAATCATTCAATGTTTAGTTCTTTTTACTTCATAAAATAAAAAAATTGAAGTAGGTGAAGT
The DNA here is from genome assembly GCA_002778355.1 of Clitarchus hookeri. Taxonomy (NCBI): domain Eukaryota; kingdom Metazoa; phylum Arthropoda; class Insecta; order Phasmatodea; family Phasmatidae; genus Clitarchus; species Clitarchus hookeri. Next base: position 175,730 of record NQII01003602.1, on the reverse strand, counting down.
GTTCTATGAATTTAAGCGCATTGTTGAAAACCAGAATGGTTACAAAATACAAACTTTACACTCCGACAATGGGTGAGAATATGTGAATTCTATTCTAGAGTCCAACCTCAAGAAATCAGGAATCAGACATCAGGAAACAGTGAGGTAATCACCAGCCCAAAATGGGCTAGCCTAAAGTGAAACCAGCACAATCGTTTGTAAAATTAAATATAAATGACATTCAGCAGATATAATTATTTCATAAAATTTTCTCAAGATTATTTTAAAATATGTATTTTTTATATTGTGAACAACACCCTTTTTCGTAAAGAGAACATACTTTAATCAACGACAATTAATTCAAATTCCAAGTGGAATAAAATAAAAATCGAAATCTGTTAATCGTTTTTATATTTATTCAAGAAGAAAATATTTCTGATTACAATCAATTTACAAGTCAGTCAATTATAGGTTGTGAATTGATAGCTGTTTATTTTTAAATACAAATCATTCTTATTATATTCATGAAATAAAAATATCGTTAAGAATCTAGAAATTTTAAACTAATATTGAAATTATTATACTTTATAATTCATTATTGTAATACATTTTTACAAATACTTTAATAATTTATCTAATTAAAGTGACTATTGTCATAATGATGCATTAATTACTAGTGAATTTACTTTTATTAGGACGTGTTAATATAGCACACGTCTATAGGTGTCACGTCATTTGAAGTTAAGGCCGTCCCGTTTAGCGTTTGGTTGCTGCGCGACTGTAAAGTGCACACCCTTACCGCTGCTTTGGGCAAAATGGCGATATGGCGTTTGATGGCTGTGCCATTTTCGCTCTTAGCGATTCCGTCATTCTATGCCTCGAACATGCAAAGAGTTTCAAGGAACATTAATAACTTATGCCATAGATGTTGTTTTTGAACATTAATGTCGCTTTTACTTTGCTAGTAGAATAATTATGGAAATTATATACCTGTGGCTTGTGGTCTAATTCAATTTATTTGGAGATAAAGGCATGTAAACACTTAACTGATAAATTGCATAAATTATTTGTAACGAATCCAAACGAAATTGACTTGGATGGAATCTATTACTATTATCAGTTTTCATAGGAAAATTCTCACAATCGTTGAATAAGTTATGACTAATAAGATACTGTAACTAGAGTTTAAAATCATAACTCACAAAAAAATTTGTGTATTATTATGTTTGCTTTAATCAATTATTAATGTTTATATGGCAGTTATAATCTCCACATCACAATAAGTAAAAAGGTTAATATGGGTTGGCTACACTCACATGTTTTTGTTCAAAGTAGCACAAAAATATGTAACGTAACTTTGAAGCCTTGAAGATGAGCAACCCTTCCAGTATGAAAGCTGGAAGATTTGCCTGGCTACCATAATTCAAGAATCACCATGGAAGTTCGTGTTCTCAATTCCTATCAAAACGTATGTAAAGAAATGTCTCACCAAGGCGACATCGTTTGTTAACTGTGATAGGGTCCTTTAAACATTGTTCTACAATTATTGTTACTTCATTTTAAAAGACAGATTTGCCACACGATTAAGAGAGCAACACATTGACTTTACTGATGGAGTTCATAAAAATTATGATTATACACTCGTGCGTCGTTATGCATGAATACTAAATTTACATAAAAGAGAGTTTGAACTTTGTTCATTCTGGAATTCTTATGAACTTGAGCATTTTCTTTTGAAAGAATTTCGCGGCAGTGTACATAAACAAAAAAAAAAAACACTTAAACCTTACTTCGTACATTTATTCTTCTGATAAGATATCTAAATAAATTTACTGCACTGATATTCAAACTGCTTAACTTATTGGAACTATTATAATGCAGCGTGTTAAACAGTTTTTCCTATTATTTTTTTTTGGGTGAGGGGTTCAGTTTCGTTTCTCCCTCCTGAATCGGTGAGGGGACGAGCGAACGACAAACACTTCCCCGCCACAGGGCTGCCATTCCATCACACTTCTCGACCGAAATCACGACGGGCCTGCAAACAACCTCGAGTGGCTGCAGTCAGTCATAAGCGTCTCGACAAGAAGAAGACCTCGACCGGTGTGCCGAGTAAACACCGCAGACACAAGAGCGTTCAGTCGCCTGGCTTCCTTCTGGGAAACGATCACGGGGGGTGAGGTGCAGCGCCGCCGGCCGGTGCGTAAATACACACAAGGTGTGTAGACACTTCGGCACGTTTCCTGTTCATACCGTCAAGACGTGAATAATATATCAGCAAGATGTCAAGTACGATATAATTTGCCATTACAGTATTATTTCTGTTTTAAATGTTTCCTAACGTACATTCTTTATCATTGTCACTGGGGCCACGACAGCTGAGTGGTTAGACTGATCACCTCCCACCAAGGCGAACCGGGATCAATTCCCGGCTGGGTCACTCCCGGATTTACAGAATGATGCCGCTGGTTTGCGGGTTTTCCCGGGGATGTCCCGCTTCCCCCGCCCATGCATTCCGGCCCAGCTCCATTCTCACCTCATTTCATTTTCATCAGATCTCCAGATCTCGTTGTTAAGAGCAGCCTAAATCTCTCAACTCATTCATAATTTCCGCTTAGAGTAGAATTTATCACTTTACATACATGTGAATATCAGGCATGTTAAATATTTAAGGTAAATTCATTTCAATGAAATTAAATGTAATATAAATTTTACCTAGAAATTCTTTTAAAACTTAATTTAATGCACGTACGTTAACTTAGGGACATGAACGATGAGCCTTTTTACTTCTCGGCATTTGTGGGCTACGAAAAGAATCATCTCCCTATTTATAGTTCATGTATGATCGGTCGTTGGATCATAGTCACGTTCTCTGCAATACGACTGACATATAAATTAAGTTGCCAAACACTTTGCACGAACTTAACTCTAGCAATTCAAAGACCGAATGAAACCTAATCAGTAAATGACATTGAACCGAATTGGTATTGGTTCATGATTTCCCCTTTTAGTAGTTAATTTTCAAACTGGTGATATCACCGAGACTTTATATTGGGAAATATCTTTTAAAAATATGAATGGGCATTCAATTTGGTTATATTCAGATGACACGGAACGCTTTATCATGTTGCCTTGTTCCCAGAAGAAACCGTAACACCGGACTTGCTGACAAGAGTGTGGAACGAGTTAGATTATCGCGTAGATGTCTTTCGGGCCGCTCGTGGTGGTCACATTGAATNCGCCGGCCGGTGCGTAAATACACACAAGGTGTGTAGACACTTCGGCACGTTTCCTGTTCGTACCGTGAATACGTGAATAATATATCAGCAAGATGTCAAGTACGATATAATTTGCCATTACAGTATTATTTCTGTTTTAAATGTTTCCTAACGTACATTCTTTATCATTGTCACTGGGGCCACGACAGCTGAGCGGTTAGACTGCTCACCTCCCACCAAGGCGAACCGGGATCAATTCCCGGCTGGGCCACTCCCGGATTTACAGAATGATGCCGCTGGTTTGCGGGTTTTCCCGGGGATGTCCCGCTTCCCCCGCCCATGCATTCCGGCGCAGCTCCATTCTCACCTCATTTCATTTTCATCAGATCTCCAGACCTCGTTGTTAAGAGCCGCCTAAATCTCTCAACTCATTCATCATTTCCGCTTAGAGTAGAATTTATCACTTTACATACATGCGAATATCAGGCATGTTAAATATATACGGTAAATTCATTTCAATGAAATTAAATGTAATATAAATTTTACCTAGAAATTTTTTTTAAATTTAATTAATTGGAAATGCGTACGTTAACTTAGGGACACGAACGATGAGCCTTTTTACTTCTCGGCATTTGTGGGTTACGAAAAGAATCATCTCCCTATTTATAGTTCATGTATGATCGGTCGTTGGATCATAGTCACGTTCTCTGCAATACGACTGACATATAAATTAAGTTGCCAAACACTTTGCACGAACTTAATTCTAGCAATTCAAAGACTGAATGAAACCANTCTAGCAATTCAAAGACCGAATGAAACCTAATCAGTAAATGACATTGAACCGAATTGGTATTGGTTCATGATTTCCCCTTTTAGTAGTTAATTTTCAAACTGGTGATATCACCGAGACTTTATATTGGGAAATATCTTTTAAAAATATGAATGGGCATTCAATTTTGTTATATTCAGATGACACGGAACGCTTTATCATGTTGCCTTGTTCCCAGAAGAAACCGTAACACCGGACATGCTGACAAGAGTGTGGAACGAGTTAGATTATCGCGTAGATGTCTTTCGGGCCGCTCGTGGTGGTCACATTGAATNATGCTGACAAGAGTGTGGAACGAGTTAGATTATCGCGTAGATGTCTTTCGGGCCGCTCGTGGTGGTCACATTGAATATTTTAGAATGTATGGTAAACAAACTACACAGTTTCACGACTCATTTGATTGGTCAATGAAGGTTGTAGGTTGCTTTGTTTTGATATTATAGACCTAAAAATTTGGGGTATTATTTCAAACTCATCCTGTATATAGTTGCGCATGTAAGTTCGTCAATAAATCATCAAGACTCCGGCTAGTTTTATTTCAAGAGCATTGCGTTCTCAGTTCACTGAGATGAAACTGGACTTAAACAAGAAAGAATTCCTAGCTTTAGCATAATCTAAGGTCAACTTACTAACCGAATGGTAGATCTGATGGATGAAAATATTTTGTGTTAGTCTTTTATATCAATAATTTTTTTCTAAAAATTTGAAATTTCATTGACGCTTTTTATTTTAAACTTAGAAAATGGCCATACAATAAAAAAAAAAGCATTAATCTTGCCTTTTCATATTTATTTTATATACCAACTCCTTATTTTCTCACCACAGAGAAATGAATTATTCTGCATAGCAACTTCAACACACCCCCTTATTTATAATTTATTTGTTTACATTTCTAAAATTGGAATTATAATGTCGCCTTTTTCCATCTTGTTTCGTTCTGAAAGCCGACTTCTTTTAAATTGCTCTTTTATCTGGAGGTAAATCAGCTGGAATCCATGTTCCAAATTTTTTATGATCTTCAAGTTCTTTTGGATAAATTCCCTCCATTAGTTTCCACTTACGATTGCTTCTTTATAGTCTTTAGGATCTGCATCAATANGTTCTTTTGGATAAATTCCCTCCATTAGTTTCCACTTACGATTGCTTCTTTATAGTCTTTAGGATCTGCATCAATAGATAGAAAATATGGTGTGTATAACTCATAGTCTTGAAGTCTTTCAGGCAAATTTGCTCTTTTTTTTACACCTTAATTCAGAATCACCATTTTTTTTTCTTTTCATTCGAANGAAGTCTTTCAGGCAAATTTGCTCTTTTTTTTACACCTTAATTCAGAATCACCATTTTTTTTTCTTTTCATTCGAATGCGTGCTACTTCTTTCATTCTCACACACTTCTTTGTCACTGGAATTACCTTCATCTATGATTTATCAATTTTTGTTTTCTGATAGTACTCTTTATTTTCTTCATTCGTATGACACATGTTTTTGTCATCAAATCGAACATCCCTGGAACATATTAGTTTATCTTCTACTGGATTCCATAATCGGTACCCATTTCCACTGTAACCAACCATTCGTGTTTCCTGAGCTCTTGCATCATATTTGCCTGTTCGTGGTAGTTTTAGTGCGTGTGCTTTACAAGCAAATACTATCAGTTTTGATATGTCAACTTTACCCAAAAATATTCTTGAAGGTATATCACCAGGCAATTCACTAGTGGGAGAATGGTTTTCAGTTGGTAGACTGCACATCTGATTGCTTCACCTCAAAGATGTTTAGGAAGATTCGTTTTAGCAAACATAGTCCTTATTTAGTCAGGAAGTGTCCTGTTCATCCTTTCTGAAACACCATGCTGCTGTGGCATGTAAGGAGCTGTGTAATCCAACCTTATCCCTTTGTTCCTGCAGAATTCTTTGAAGTTATTTCAGGTAAATTCATCTCCATTATCACACCTAATTCGACAAGTCTACCGTGTTCTGTCGTTAGTTGAATAAGACTTAATCACACAAAAATGCGAGAAATCATCTATGATTGTTTGAAAATATTTTTAACCATCTTAAGTAATTGTTTTTACAGCACCCCAAACATATTTGTGTATAAATTCACCAACTCTCTTTGATCTAGGCAACTCAACATTTTTAAAAGCAATACGTGTTGTCTTACCTTGCATATATGGCTTACATATTTCTTCCCTAACAGGTAAGTTGAGAATTTNTTAAAAGCAATACGTGTTGTCTTACCTTGCATATATGGCTTACATATTTCTTCCCTAACAGGTAAGTTGAGAATTTTTAACCCTTTTCTGTTCCGCTTGTCTAATCTTTGATGCAAAAATTCTTGTTTTCGACTGACATACACCGTGAGTGTACATACTGTTCAAAATTCACCACATACAAATCTCCTTCAATTTGACACTTAATATTAAATTCTTCTTGACAAACAATTTTTGCGTTGTTTTTAGAAAATATGATCTTTTTGACAGATTCTCTTTACTTTCTTACTGACAACAAGTTATGGGATGGAGTAGGTTCAATCAATGCTTCAATGCAAATACACCTTCCTTTGGAGGAGACTCCTAACTTGCCCTTCTTTTCTTCTTTTAACTGTTGCCCATTTGCTACTTTGATTATAACATGAAGATCTAAATGTATAACATCATGCAAATGCATTTTACAGTGTCTTTAACTAGATGTTCAGTAGCTCCAGAATCGATCACCAGGTTTACACAAGCATCATGTTTGGTTATTTTTGTGACCTCAGTATTGAATGCTACACATGAAATCTCTCTGGACGACATGTTAATACTTTCTTGGTTTTGTTTTATATTTTGGTTAGGCTTGTACTTCCCTCTGTTGCTACTTCTATAATTTCCTTTGCCTTTTCCTCTGAAATTGCCACGACTAATACAGTTGACTGTACCTGTGTCTTCTGGTTCACGAATTAAACTTTCGAATTTAACAAAGTGGTCTCGAATGTCATTGCTGTCACATTTTAGAGATAAAAGTTTCCTTCTGAGATAAAACTTGGAAAATATTTTCTACCTCTTAAAAATGTTTTGAAGTGATGACATCATCTCTTTGACAGATGTCGCATCTTTTATATATTCAAAGTGACGGTCAGTAACACACATAATGATTACTGATTTGGCCTTGTCTTCTTTCATTTTAAAATCCTTGAAATGGTTTTCATCCAACTATTCTTCGCCCACTGAAGTTTTGATTGTGTTCTTAACTGCTTTTTCTTCAAGCAGGGCTTGAATATGAAACGTCCAGTTGGAAAAATTTACTGCAGTTACTGTGGCAATTGAAACACCGACGTATTAGCTATGCTGCCTTCTTACCTTTTTTGGCGAATCTGCAAAGTTACAAATGGTCGTACAATAAAACACATACATTCATATTGCCCTTTCATATTTATTTTGTATATCAACTATATTTATTTTATCACCACAAAGAAATGAATGCTTATACATAGTAAATTCAACATAGCTTACCAGACTGGAATAAGCAAGGAACATAAAAATAAATATTAATNAATTCAACATAGCTTACCAGACTGGAATAAGCAAGGAACATAAAAATAAATATTAATTTCCACTGAGTGAAAAACTGCTGCATTCAAAACCAACAACTTCCCTGGCAACATGTGCAACGAAGTTGGCTCACAGAACAAAAAATAATGTTCTATCGCACTTAATAGAAAAAGAACATTGAATGGAGTGTGCGACGCTGCAATTAAACTGTGTGAAAATAACCTGACTATACCGGCTTGCAGANAAAAAGAACATTGAATGGAGTGTGCGACGCTGCAATTAAACTGTGTGAAAATAACCTGACTATACCGGCTTGCAGAAACTACTAATAGTGTTACCATAGAGTCACAATGAGCACAGGAGGACGCGATAATGGTACATAACAGTATATTTGTTAGATCGGGTGTTATGATGATGCAATTTGCAGTATAAACGACAGGCGAATAATCTAAAGGAACTTAGCAAGTGGCTTAGGCAGACAAATCAGAAACAAAAAACTACTGTGCTAATCAAAACGGAATGTGGATTATCTTCACTGTTCACGTTTTACAATAATTTATGCGTCTAAATGAAATTTATAATCAGCTGTTCATAAAACTACTATTTAAATATTTCGCTACCGTTAATCTCACCCTTTTTTCGCGCTTACTTCCATTATAATGATATAATAGCTGTGCCTGCCGCTCCGCTCGCGTGGACTACAGAATTATTGTTTGAGTTTTATATAAAATAAAAAATTGAAATCAAAATTTGCAGCGGACTCGCATTAAATACACGTACATGCTCGAACGTGGTTAGTTTGTTATTAACGACGCGAGCCGACTGAGTGCCGGCCGAGCGCACGCGATTCGTGTTACACTACCTCCTCCCCTCTTTATTCNATTAACGACGCGAGCCGACTGAGTGCCGGCCGAGCGCACGCGATTCGTGTTACACTACCTCCTCCCCTCTTTATTCACTGCCACCCACCGCCGCCATGGCTCTCCACGTCCGCGTGTCAACCGACTCGCGAAAAAATACTTTTTCATAAAACTTTTGATATCCCTTTAAGTATAGGCGGGAATTGGTTTAGACAAACTTTGTTCCGGCCTATACTTTAGGTTTAGGAAAAATTTGTTCCGACTTGATTCACTATTATCGTCACTGCTTATTCCTTATGTAACTTTACGTAACAATATATATANATTAACGACGCGAGCCGACTGAGTGCCGGCCGAGCGCACGCGATTCGTGTTACACTACCTCCTCCCCTCTTTATTCGCTGCCACCCACCGCCGCCATGGCTCTCCACGTCCGCGTGTCAGCCGACTCGCGAAAAATTACTTTTTCATAAAACTTTTGATATCCCTTTAAGTATAGGCGGGAATTGGTTTAGACAAACTTTGTTCCGGCCTATACTTTAGGTTTAGGCAAAATTTGTTCCGACTTGATTCACTATTATCGTCACTGCTTATTCCTTATGTAACTTTACGTAACAATATATATACTAAAACCTGGCCAGAGAACATAGCTATTTATTAAAAAAAAACAACTAATCGGGTTAGTGGTTCTCTAGTGATAAACGCACTAACGGACGGACAAACAGGAAGAGAGACGCTGAGTTTTATAATATGTATATATATATAAGGTAACACCAGTTAGCCTGATTTATTCTAGTCCCGATTTTTTCACACTTTTTGAAACATACCTTTGATAATCATCCCATGTATAACGTGTTTGGATTTTTCCTTAATATATCATGCACTAAAAGTCTTTTTATACATGTATGAACATAACAGTACTTTGTTTTTGGTTAAATTGAAGTTTTAGTTATTTAGTATCTACAAATTATGATATTTAATTTATAATTGATGTGATTCAAAACAGGGAGAAAATAGTAACGTTGATAATGCCTAGTAAGAAATCGTTCTTATGCAAAATATGAGCACGAATGAGGTGCGCACGAATGCCGTGCGCTGCCCCTTTGGTGTAATCTTCTAGACTCACTTGAGATTATGTTTGCATTAGGCTGAGGAATATCCTGGAAGAAGAACTTAAGCTCGGATGTAGAAGAGTTGGAAGTAACCATGAAAGGAATATATGTATATGTCGTTTTCTTATGAGCACAAATCAACTTTCAACTGTGTTTTTCATTGCTTGCGACTTCTTGTTAATATGAAATAAAGAACTAAGCAAATGTGACAAATAACTTTTAAAATGCCTTTTGATGGAATACTTGGACGATATGTTTACGACAATATTAACACGTTTCCACGAAGTGAAGACTAGACGAAGAACATCGTGCCGACAAAAGTTTCTTCTCTTCGCTTATAAACATACATTTGCTGATAGGTGATGTTTAGAGATTTCTTACGTCTCAATGTGCCACAATTAAACTTANTCGCTTATAAACATACATTTGCTGATAGGTGATGTTTAGAGATTTCTTACGTCTCAATGTGCCACAATTAAACTTATTCTTGAGTCTTGTGAAAGTTGACTCTAAGGAAAACTCAACGTATTGCGGTCTATATCCGATAACATCGGACGGAANTCGCTTATAAACATACATTTGCTGATAGGTGATGTTTAGAGATTTCTTACGTCTCAATGTGCCACAATTAAACTTAGTCTTGAGTCTTGTGAAAGTTGACTCTAAGGAAAACTCAACGTATTGCGGTCTATATCCGATAACATCGGATGGAANGTCTTGAGTCTTGTGAAAGTTGACTCTAAGGAAAACTCAACGTATTGCGGTCTATATCCGATAACATCGGATGGAAAAGTGGCATTGACACCAAGAAATGAAATGAAGGCACGAATATTAAATAGAAACTCAATAAATTATCGGAACGTTATTGTGTATAGTAAGTTAAGTGCAAATCAGTGAAATGCTACATATTAACATACACGTAAATAACGTACAAAAAGTGTTGCAAAAATTGACCTGAACATATTTTAACTCAAAATTAAAAGTCTTATATTCATTTTACTGCCAAAAGTAAGGTTTGTACAAATCAGACAAAACAATGAATAATTTATCATTATCTTGCAAGTAAATTGTTAGCAAATACACTGACATGAGCTGCTTGAAATATTTACGGTTGTTAGGAAAACATGGATTTCAAAAATATTTTATTATTNCAAATACACTGACATGAGCTGCTTGAAATATTTACGGTTGTTAGGAAAACATGGATTTCAAAAATATTTTATTATTACTAAATAATAATACTTCGCTGATTGGCAAACATTTTCTGAAACATCTTTCCGTGTATTACATTGCACATATTGTTCCCGGTATACTGATGAGGATGTGTTGAGATTAGAGGGGTACTTAGTTAGTCACTCGTTCAAAAATATTTTCGCCTCCTTCCAGGGGAAAATATTTCAGCATTTTCAACCAACAATAGCCACTGGCATGTAGTAATAACTTAAGAATACTTGCCTCTCCGGTGGCGCGACTGCGACCAGACGGCTGCAAGAGCAGTTATGTGAGAGATTTTGAGAAAACACTGTTTAGATGCTGCCGATAATGGGTGAAGTGGTTTAGTGGACTAAGTAACTCAGAGTCATGAGACGGAGACAAATCGAGAGTTTCTTAGTCGTTTAACTGTGACCCGCGTGCATACAAAACAAGTACGACCTTTGTGGACAGATTCCGTGGCAATAAACGGTATTTAAGACAGTCACACAAAATATCTCCTATTACATAAGCTGACTTCGGTGACGAATTTTAATCCTTGTGAAATTCCATTCAGAAATTTAGTTCTTTTATGAGTGCCTTTAAAGATAAAATACGAAGGAATAAACTTCACTCCGCAGTACATCACGCTGTTAATCTAATAGTTTCACTCTTTTCTACGGACGTGTTTACAATTTACCTCTCGCTACATTTAGCCGCTACTACGTATTTTGCCAGGTTTATAGTTAATCTGGAGACCCATGTCGTTAACACTGAAATCTGCCCTGGTGATTACAATAAATAATTTATTCTAAGCCAAGTCAATAACATTTCAAAATGTTTCCCGGCTTCACCTTGTGACATTCCTTGTGTTTGGTTAATATACTGCTCTAAGAGCAATCTGGTCGTAGTCACTTTGCAGAGACACTGATCACGCACTCTGTGATTAGTCAACGTGAGATCCATAAAATATCCTAAACATAACCGGTAAAAACGATTCCGCCATCGTAAGTAAAACAAAAAGAATCGTTTCCCACCGTTATAATGATATGCAAAAATAAATTTTTTCAGGATACTTAGCATTCTTAGCATGATCCAACTTTTAGCACTGAACCCACTTTTTTTCTGTTTTCAATACATTTTGCTGTTTAATTTATATTATTAACTTTTCCAATTAATAATGTAAAAAATTATAACTTGGGGTTAAACTCAATTGAGTTGTTTGATTTGTTTAAAAATAAATACATTTATTTATAAAAATTTATAAGTAATTCATACTAAAAAATTTACAAAAAATAATACAAAAAAAATTCAAAACATTTAAACAAGTTTGCCATCATTTCAGCTAGGTCAATGACTTATGCACTCATGACTTACGAGACTTTAATTCAAAGTCGTAAGTTAATCATTCATACATGTTTTACCAGCCTTTATTTTTTACAGAACATCATTGTAGAAATCCTTTCCAGAACATGCCGGCCGGTCATATATATACACTGAGGCGACAAAAGTCATGGGATACCTACTAATATCGTGTCGGACCTCCTTTTGCCCGGCGAAGTGCAGCAACTCGAAGTGGCATGGACTCAACAAGTCTTTGGAAGTCCCCGGCAGTAATATTGAGCCATGCTGCCTCTATAGATGTCCATTATTGCGAAAGTGTTGCCGGTGCAGGAGTTTGTGCACGGAATGATTTCACGATTATGTCCCATAAATGTTCGTTGTGATTCATGTAGCGGGTGATCTTGGTGGCCAAACCATTCGCTGGAATTGTCCAGAATGTTCTTCNTAACCTTTTCACATGAATCACTTGACTACAAATGAAAGCCCAACCAATGCACTGCCCATTTATACGTTTAGTACGCGATACTACTGCCATCTGTATATTTGCATATTACTATCCCATGACTTTTGTCACCTCTGTGTATATTTCAGGTCGTGGGAAGGATTGGTAATTTTTTTATTTCGTTAATTTTTGTTTTGGCATCTCAGCTGTGCTATTGAGGGCGCCAAATCATTAACACAACTGAGAATTTTGTATTTTTGGGAGATATCGAGTGAATGAACTAATGGCTTGCCACCCAGCCTCAGATTTCTCCAATATGAATATGAGCCATCACTTTCCTTCGAGACAAAATTACTCAAGAGATTGGTCATGATTTTTGTTGTATATTTACTCAATAATATGGGCACCTCATATTATTTATTTTATATACCACAAAGATTGGAGAGGATTCGATCCCACACCAATGTAATAAAAGTCACACATCTTTCCCCATAACCACTAGGCAAGAAAAAATAAANGAGAGGATTCGATCCCACACCAATGTAATAAAAGTCACACATCTTTCCCCATAACCACTAGGCAAGAAAAAATAAACCAGCTTCTTAACTAGTACTGAAAGTTAATAAAATATTTTCCATAATTACCCAACAGGTAGCGCTAGTTTACAATATGTTGTAGCTCAGTACTTTTCCTAACAGAGAGCATTAGTTTACAGAAAACTATATCATTGCCATCTATGAAAATAAAATTAGGAACAAGAAAATTACTCTATTATTTATCAAATTAATATAAAATATATAAAAATAATTTTTTTTCTAAATATAAAATAAATGTATCACCATTTTGTTAAACCATAAAAATTGGGTCTAACTAAGTTGTCTAAAATGTCAAAGTATCAAGTGATTATTATTTATTCAGGGGTGTTTCGTAGAGACCGACAANTCTAACTAAGTTGTCTAAAATGTCAAAGTATCAAGTGATTATTATTTATTCAGGGGTGTTTCGTAGAGACCGACAAAACGAAGACGAGAAAGGAAGTCGTAGTTGATAAGCTGTAACTCAATTCGAAGCCGACAATTTAAAGATGACGGAAGTTGTGGTTTGATAAGCGCGTAGACTGACAAATTGAGGATGCAAATGCGAGACGTAGTGTTTACCAAATGTTAACTTAATAAATTCATAAAACAATTTTAAATGAAAGAAATTAAAAAAATGTAATTATTTTCAAACTTATAAATAATTATTACGTCCCTCTGAAAATTACAAATAATCATACAACTTCGGGTATATAAACTATCTTATATTTTCTCAGTTGTAAACATATAGATACAATATTAAAAATAATAGATGTTAATAATCCAAGAAGAATATAATCAATATTTTCAAACAATTCTTCATTAATTTAATACTGTAAAAAATTATACTTCTGTAATATTTTCTTTCTATATATCATAAGTCAGATTTCTTTGAGTAACTTATATCACATTACACATTGTATGCTCGGGTGCATTTTTATTAAAATAAACACTAATACCCATATTAGTTTTATCTTGAACAAACGTTTTTTTTATAACTACAATCAATTATATCTAATGGTTTTCTAGCAAAATTATATAATAATTGTATTCACCATCTGGATTTAAAGTTGGCTTATAATAAAGTTCATTGTTTCTATAATTTGTAAAAGTTTTTGTTTCAGAATTTCTAAAATCGTGATATTTTAGATACATTTAATGAAAGAGTCCAGCATTAAAATCTAAATTCCAATTTTCTGTACGAAAANAAAATCGTGATATTTTAGATACATTTAATGAAAGAGTCCAGCATTAAAATCTAAATTCCAATTTTCTGTACGAAAAATTTTATTTATTCCATTTTTATAACAGAAAAATTCCTTCAATCACCATCATCAAAAATAAAGCATGAACATACAGTTCAGCACTTTTCAAAGCCCTCTCTTTTGGAATAGTAGTCACAAAGTGTATTTTATTTTAGCCTCAGACGTTAACTTCCGGGTGGGGTTTAATATGCACNCTTTTGGAATAGTAGTCACAAAGTGTATTTTATTTTAGCCTCAGACGTTAACTTCCGGGTGGGGTTTAATATGCACACTGTATTTATTACTTCCATGGCTCTATTTATTAAAAAAGTGATTAAATTATAAAAAAATACCTTAAAGGAAAAAGTAACCAGGGACGCAAAAACCAACTTTTACAAATTGAGGCATATCGAATTGTAAATTATTAAACTGATATCAAAATTAATATTCTTGTATTTTGAAGAACAGCCTTTTCTAAGAATTGCCAATAATTAAAACAAATTTGGTTTATTAGATTCTTAAATATTATTCTGTTATAGCATTTGATGTAACTCCTTCACATTATACAATTGGCCACATAATTTCTAAGTGTGTAATAACAATTTTTCCTGGATCAGTATAACTTTTATAAACTGATCCATCAACTTGTTTAGCTTCATATAAAACAAACAATAATACTATTGTTATGCTGAACTAACTAAAGAATTAACCATAGTTTTTGCAATTCCAGGATTAACAATAGATTAAGTAATTTGTCCATTTTTTGAAATTTTTACTTGAGATAATTCATGTGGGAAAACATTAGTAGTTACATGAATATTATATTCTCTGGCAAAATAAGAAACACTATCTCTCTTTCATAATATAAATTGTTCATTAACATATGCTTCATTTGAAAAAAAATCCATCACGAATATTTATATCGAACTCGTTTATATTGTAAAAAATTATTTTATTTCTTCTTAGTTTATTCTGTTGTCAGAAATGTGTGTCTCTCATAACTTTCGATAGTTTTTTAACTCATATATATTGTAAAAAAATTATACNATCTGTTGTCAGAAATGTGTGTCTCTCATAACTTTCGATAGTTTTTTAACTCATATATATTGTAAAAAAATTATACATTTATGATAGGTCCAGAAAACCTATATTTAGAATTAATTTAATGATACAAATTTTAATAAATAAATNAAATTATACATTTATGATAGGTCCAGAAAACCTATATTTAGAATTAATTTAATGATACAAATTTTAATAAATAAATAAAAAATGAATGATGCAGAAAAACAAATATCTTGTATTAAACTACTTATAGAAAAATTTAGGAATTATAAAAAAATCACACGAAGAAGAGTATAAAATATAAAAAAGAAATAATCGCCTTTAATGAACAAAGAAAATATTGGTAAAAAAGTAGAGGAAGAAGCTGAAGAAAATAACAATTTGATAACAACGTTAGTTCCTGTTACTGTTAAAAATTTATATTACCCACCAACACAAAAATAAANAAATTATACATTTATGATAGGTCCAGAAAACCTATATTTAGAATTAATTTAATGATACAAATTTTAATAAATAAATTAAAAATGAATGATGCAGAAAAACAAATATCTTGTATTAAACTACTTATAGAATAATTTAGGAATTATAAAAAAATCACACGAAGAAGAGTATAAAATAAATAAAAAGAAATAATCGCCTTTAATGAACAAAGAAAATATTGGTAAAAAAGTAGAGGAAGAAGCTGAAGAAAATAACATTACGTTACTCATAGACAATTTTAGAAATTATAAAAAATCACATAAGGCAAAACATGAAAGAAACACAAAACAAGAATTGCCTTTAATTAACAAATTACAATTTATTGGTAAAAAAAGTAGAGGAAGTAGCTGAATAAAATAACAATTTGATAACAACGTTAGTTCCTGTTACTGTTAAAAATTTATATTACCCACCAACACAAAAATAAACTTCATTTGAAACAGAATTCTTTTCAGATAATAATCTTTCCGATTCAGAAAGAAAGGAAGTCGAATAACAGTTTTAACCATATAGGATTAAAGTATTAAACTAGGTAAAAAAAAAATTGAAAACATTAATATTATTAATGAAAAATGTGGTTTGAGAGGTGATGGACAAGATATTTTTATTGGTGATACAAAAGTTATTATAACTAATAGTAAACTATAATTTAGGGATAAGGAACATAAGCTAAAAAAAGGACATTCTATTTTGTCAACTTGAAAAAAACATAAAGATCTCTAAAACAAATATACAAATGTAGATTACGATAACTATAAAGAACTGGTTTTGGCAACCAACAGGGAAATTTAGGAATAAGATCCCACAAAACAAGTATATACAAACAAAATGTGGAAATATAATAATAATAATAATATAAAACCAATTTCAGATAAATATTTAAATGTATCATTGCCAAACACACCANATATTATTAATGAAAAATGTGGTTTGAGAGGTGATGGACAAGATATTTTTATTGGTGATACAAAAGTTATTATAACGAATAGTAAACTATAATTTAGGGATAAGGAACATAAGCTAAAAAAAGGACATTCTATTTTGTCAACTTGAAAAAAACATAAAGATCTCTAAAACAAATATACAAATGTACATTACGATAACTATAAAGAACTAGTTTTGGCAACCAACAGGGAAATTTAGGAATAAGATCCCACAAAACAAGTATATACGAACAAAATTTGGAAATATAATAATAATAATAATATAAAACCAATTTCAGATAAATATTTAAATGTATCATTGCCAAACACACCANGTGGAAATATAATAATAATAATAATATAAAACCAATTTCAGATAAATATTTAAATGTATCATTGCCAAACACACCAAAAATTAAGAACACAAAAAATGTCACCAAAATCTGGCGAAGGAATAAAATGATATAAATATTTACCAAAAGAATATATCTCGATAGCTGATGTACGAAAATTAATTGATCTGTTATTAGTTTTTCATGGTGAAGAAAATCCTGGAATTAAAAATTATTAGAATGTAAAAAATAGGTATTATATATATGCAACATAAACTTTTAAAATTTTGTGTAGTTAATAACATTTAAGAAATTCCTTATTTAATTCACATTTAAATTTTATTTCTCATCAATTTTGGAATTCTATACATAATGCACATAGAATAATAAATTGGGCTTTAAATAATTTAAATTTATCATAAATGCATTTACCTGGTTATAATTATTGCAGTTCGTTTACAAAATTAGATGAAATAATAGAAAATCTTGATAAAGGAATTAGTAAGTACATTAATTATGTGGAAATCATGATATTGCTTACAGAGATCATAAAGATTTATAATCTAGGCATGAAGCTAGTAAAATTTTACAAGGAGCTAAAGAAATTATGTTAGATAAAAAAACACCAATTAAAGAAAAAATGTATTCTGCTTTTGTATGTGAGACTATGTTTACTAAAATTAAATTAGGTTGGAGATGAAAATATAATAATATAAAAATTAAAAATTAATTTATTTTTGTAGATATAAATAAAGATTAAAATAACACTTTAGATATTCCAAACAATCAACTCAGTCTTTAAGATGTTAATAAATATTTAACAAAAAAAAACTTACTAACATTTCCATTATCTATAATTAAAAAAATTGTTTCAATAAAAAACAGAATCTGGTTAAATAAAAGGTCGTTTGTTATCAATTGCATTGACAGTTTTAGGAGCTCTTGGAAGTCAAGCAGCTGGTACAAGTGCGATGTATAATTCTGTTGAACTAACGAGAAAAAATAAACAAGAATTAGAAGAACAAAAAAGACATAACTTTGCAATAGAAAATAAATTCGTTAGACAAGGTTTATTTGCTAAGATAAAAGGACGCAGAAGACAGAAAAAAATAAAAAATAATTTATGTAAAAGGGATGTAAAAAAACTAAATGTAATTTTTTTTATATTTGTATAATGGATTAAATGCTAGATAAAATTAAAAAAATGGAAGTGCAATGTAAAAATATAGATATATCTGCAAACTCTGGTAGTAATTGGGTTTGTTATAAAATTATTAATAATATTTATTATTTCGATTGATTTGGTGAAAACATTCCTATAGTGTTAATGAATTATTTTTGTAATTATCATATATACTACAGATGATAGAAAAAACTTTTTATTTGGTTATACGTGGTAATTTATGTTTAACATTACTTCATTTATTTTCTATGGGATATAATTTTTCAAATTTAATCGATCTATTATTAAATTACAGATTTATTTGGGAAACCATTAATTGGCTGCTGATATAAATGTTTTTAAATTGATGATAGAATTAAAAAAATGTGTAGCAAAAACTAATTCTAATTAATTGTTTTAATTAAATGTTTTTTATTTCGAAGAGAGACTCAATTTGTCATAAAAATAAGAATAATGAATTTAAAAGAAAAACTTATCATCTAAACTAAATTATAATACCTGACACAATTATAGCTAGATTAGGTCAATTTCATTCTAACATAGTAAAAATCTTTGTTCATAAATCTAGTTTGACTAAATATATTAATGTAAAACTTTTAAACAATTAAAAAATGCTGTTGCTTTGAAAACTTAACTGGATTATTATTATAGTAAAAATGATGAATTTTTTTATTTAAAAAAATATGTTGCTTTGAAAGCAATATTAAATAAAAGTCATTAATATAATTTTTGATAATTAAAAAAAAACTATGCTGGCTTCAAAAGCTGAATTAAATCATTATATTAAAAATAAGCAATTTAATGGTTTTGCTGAAAGAACGAAGGAATATCATATAATAATGTTAAATGATCTTANCAGAATCTGGTTAAATAAAAGGTCGTTTGTTATCAATTGCATTGACAGTTTTAGGAGCTCTTGGAAGTCAAGCAGCTGGTACAAGTGCGATGTATAATTCTGTTGAACTAACGAGAAAAAATAAACAAGAATTAGAAGAACAAAAAAGACATAACTTTGCAATAGAAAATAAATTCGTTAGACAAGGTTTATTTGCTAAGATAAAAGGACGCAGAAGACAGAAAAAAATAAAAAATAATTAATGTAAAAGGGATGTAAAAAAACTAAATGTAATTTTTTTTATATTTGTATAATGGATTAAATGCTAGATAAAATTAAAAAAATGGAAGTGCAATGTAAAAATATAGATATATCTGCAAACTCTGGTAGTAATTGGGTTTGTTATAAAATTATTAATAATATTTATTATTTCGATTGATTTGGTGAAAACATTCCTATAGTGTTAATNATTGGGTTTGTTATAAAATTATTAATAATATTTATTATTTCGATTGATTTGGTGAAAACATTCCTATAGTGTTAATTAATTATTTTTGTAATTAATATATATACTACAGATGATAGAAAAAACTTTTGATTTGGTTATATGTGGTAATTTATGTTTAACATTACTTCATTTATTTTCTATGGGATATAATTTTTCAAATTTAATCGATCTATTATTAAATTACAGATTTATTTGGGAAACCATTAATTGGCTGCTGATATAAATGTTTTTAAATTGATGATAGAATTAAAAAAATGTGTAGCAAAAACTAATTCTAATTAATTTTTTTAATTAAATATTTTTTATTTCGAAGAGAGACTCAATTTGTCATAAAAATAAGAATAATGAATTTAAAAGAAAAACTTATCATTTAAACTACATTATAATACCTGACACAATTATAGCTAGATTAGGTCAATTTCATTCTAACATAGTAAAAATCTTTGTTCATAAATCTAGTTTGACTAAATATATTAATGTAAAACTTTTAAACAATTAAAAAATGCTGTTGCTTTGAAAACTTAACTGGATTATTATAGTAAAAATGATGAATTTTTTTATTAAAAAAAATATGTTGCTTTGAAAGCAATATTAAATAAATGTCATTAATATAATTTTTGATAATTAAAAAAAAACTATGCTGGCTTCAAAAGCTGAATTAAATCATAATATTAAAAATAAGCAATTTAATGGTTTTGCTGAAAGAACGAAGGAATATCATATAATAATGTTAAATGATCTTANAATATTAAAAATAAGCAATTTAATGGTTTTGCTGAAAGAACGAAGGAATATCATATAATAATGTTAAATGATCTTATCCCACCAATAATTACAACAATGAGTAATTATCATGCTAACTGTAAAAATTAATTATTTAAAAAGTGAAAATTTTAATCGATATAAACAAGCTGTTACATAAAAACCTGAGTTAAGAGAGTATGTAAAAATTAATTTTTGAATGTTTGAAAAAAGTTGTTGCTTTGAAAAGTAAATTAATAATTATGTCACAAATAAAAAATGTGTTATGTGCTATAGCTCGTACTGGCCGCGAGATCCCTTTATGCGCGGTCCGGCGAGGTCCGTGGTCCATAATGGGGGATGTCACACTCCGACCCTACCCTTCGTCAGGCAGACTCGCTCGCTGCCTCGTCACGCCCATCCCCCCACACCCGGGCAGTCAAGGAATGACTGAAAGCGGTGGCGTAGCTGACGTTACAACCCCTCCTCCACCTCTTTTTGAAGAAACCGACAAGAGTATAGGATGCACAAGAATATTTTGGGAACTAGGACACTCGGCTCAATGTGGGATTTAGAGAGATGTCTCGGTGATGGCTTACAACCCTATACATACAAGCCACAGTTGGACTGTCGGCAGTCTTTAGCGGAGGCCATCTTGCTGAATGCGGGTGCCAAGTTAAGTGTGGTGAGGGACGGACGACGATGGGAGATTGCGAGACGATGACGGACGAGGTGATCGTGGTTAGAATGGACGAGAAGACCTGAAACCCGACAAGTGAAGGCTACTGTGCGTGAAGGCACTCGGAGAACTCTAGAACATTGTGGACTGGCGGGACATGGACTAAAATGAGATGGGACTGAATTAACATGTAATACGGATTTTGTTGTGAACATTGGAACTGTCAAATATGGACACATAATTAACAAAATAATTGAATAAGTTTTGATAAACTGTCTATTGGGACTGATGCCGAATTATTTAATTCCATTAATTTCTTTGAGATAATTGTAATTTGCATTGATTGAATTCATTAAATGTAAACAGCAAGTAATATCGATTTATTGTGATAATTTGGGCCAAAAGAATTTTGTTTGTAGTTCTTGTAAATAAAATTAGGAATTTATAAATAAATATTTTATTTAATTAAGACCTCCATCCCTTAACGAACCTAGTTCAGCCCACTGACTTTTGAGAAAGAAATTGTAACAAATAAAATGTTTTTAAAAACAGCAGTCCTTTGAAAAGTGAGTTAAATAATCATGTAAGAAATAAAAAATTTAATGATTAAAAAATTTACGTTACTTTGAAAACAGAGTTAAAAAATAGTAACAAAACGTTTTTTAATAATATAAAGAATCATTTTGCTCTGAAAACTCAGTTAAATAAAAATGTAAAAAATAAAAATCGTAATGATTTAAAAAATGATGTTACTTTGAAATNGCTCTGAAAACTCAGTTAAATAAAAATGTAAAAAATAAAAATCGTAATGATTTAAAAAATGATGTTACTTTGAAATCTGAGTTAAATATACCATAGTAAACCATATAATGAAATTAATAAAATAAACAACCAGATATGTTAAAATATGAAATTGATAGAGCATATGTTAAATGATTACATGAACATGGTCAAAACAAAAAAAATATTGAATATGTTAATAATAAACAATNTGTTAAATGATTACATGAACATGGTCAAAACAAAAAAAATATTGAATATGTTAATAATAAACAATTAAATTAATATATTAAGAATGATAAATTTGATGATTTTGTTGAAAGAACAAAGAAATATCATACAAAAATGTTAGATGAACTCGTTCTTATAAAATTGATACAAAGATATCACCTTAAATTAATACAATAATATCTAGTTTACATAATTTTACATATAATTTTAAAATTATTTTGAAAAAATCTAAATGAAATAATTTCAATACAATAAAATAAAAGTTTTGAATATGATGCCTTAAAATCTGATTTAAGTGATTATGTTAAAAATGTTTAACATGATAATGAAAATGAAAACAAATATAATGAACTTGAGGAAATAAAAACAAACTCTAATAGTTGAAATGTTTTGAAAAATATGATTTAGGAAAATAATTACACTTAGTATTATAGAAGGCGAGGTCGAGTATAAACTTGTTCAGGTAATACCCATTTAACCTAATGCTCAGGCAAGCAGAAACTGGAAACAATTGCTGATGATGGCAAAGCCTACATAATTATAATTACATTTTTTAGTTTAAAATTATATTTATGGAGATTGTTTTTTACAAACAAATATTAAATAATACAATTATGGTAATGAATGTAAAATATTTGGAAAATCGATAATAATATAACTGCTACAATATATGCAGTACATTTTTAATTTTTCAATTAATTATGATGAAAATAATACATTTAACTGGAAAATTAACTAATGGCGAATGCTAATAAATATTTTAAATTTCACAATGGACTAAGCAATTATTCATAACTATTAGATTCTTCTATTTTTATAATTGATACAAATATTCATGATTAATAGATTTTAAGGAATGTTTGAAGAGCTCATGATAGAGATATTTCAAAACAATTTCCTGTAAAAAATTGTGATTAAAAATTGAAAAAAAAACGTCAAAATATATTTTGTCCATTTGCGTAGGCATGATTATTAAATTTATTATATATAATAGAAAAAAACCATTCCAAGAAGAAAAGTAACTTTTTTTTTGGAATCGATGGTTATGGCAAGCTAATTTATTTGAAATGGATTCAGAAAAATTAAAAAATATTTCAAACTAAATAAAGGATATAATTATATTTTAACAAATATCAATGTTTTTTCTAAATACAGTTTTGCTACTCTAGTTAAAAATAAATAAAGTGAAAAGCTTTTGAATAAATGTTAAAAAATAATGTGACACTTGAATAAGTCTCGGCTGCGTGGTATCTTAAAAATTTACAAACCGATAATGTTAAAGAAAGTTATAATAATAAATTTTAAGAATTTCCCAAAAGTATAATATAAATTACGATCCAACATTTAGTGAACATAAAGTTAGTGTCGTTGAAACATTTAATAGCACTTTAAAAACAAAATATGGAAAAAATTGGGGTTTAAATGTAAATTATAAATGAGTTAAAATTTTAGATGAATTTTGTTTAAACACAATAATACGAAACATGGAACTATTAACACGAACCCAATAGATGTTACTTAAAATAATGAAATATGTTGAATAATCTAAACGCTAAAAATTTATTTGCTGAAGCAAAATAAAAAAAAATTTAATATTGTAAAATGAAAAAGTTACTTGAAATTGTATAGACAGCAAATTGGCCAGCAAAAAAAAAAAAAAAAAAAAAAAAAAAANAGTCTTAAATTATGATGTACCGTCTTATTTTTTTAAACATTTAATGGTGAAGACTGATTATCTGAACATGTTTTAAAAACAAAATATTTAAAACTGTCATTAAATTGGTTAGGATGTGAAAATTTACATAATGGTTGGATAAATAAAAAAAAAAGTTCGTTTTATAATATATTGTTTATTTTGATTTTCCAGATTTCTCTCATTTATAATTTCACTGTCAATGCAAGGTTAAACATAATGGTTAAACACAATGGTTAAATGTAACAGTTAAACACAATGGTTAAACATATTTAACAAAAGTTATAAAATATTATTTGATCTGATTTCATATTGACCTTAA
This sequence comes from Clitarchus hookeri, assembly GCA_002778355.1. NCBI lineage: Eukaryota > Metazoa > Arthropoda > Insecta > Phasmatodea > Phasmatidae > Clitarchus > Clitarchus hookeri. Next base: position 151,633 of record NQII01003602.1, on the reverse strand, counting down.
TTATTTTTTTATTCATATATACAGTATTATATCCAAAATCCAAATTCCAACATTTTCAACAAAGATATAACATTTTTTTATAAGATGTATTTTCAGCTACAAAATTGCTACAAATATGATTTAAATTTGTTTCATACGATCTGAATATACATAAAAAATTTGTATTATCACTTATTAACGTTATTGGAAACCTCGAATAAATTTGAAGTAAATAAAAACAGTCAATATTTTTGTCTTCCTATAGTATCATATTCTTCAATTAAATCTCGGTTTTCTGAAATTACATAGTAAAATATAACTAATGAATTATCTTCACATTCATCCAAAAAAATCAGCTTATCGGGATTACTAAAAAAAATAATTGCATTACTTCTTTCAGTATCTTTGATAAAATTAGAGAACTATCTATTAGTAGGACATATTTTCCTTGATAAAAACTTTTTGAACAAACACATTTTAATTAAAATTTAACCAACAAGTTTAATATGTTAAAATTAATCATAAAATTTGTTTTACCACAATTACTAGATGCACAAATTGCAGCTCTAATATTATCTTGTAATATATCACCATTAAAAAAATTTTTTTTTAGTGCTCTCCATTTATGAAAACACCAATTATCCAACAAACTATGAAACATAATAAATAAAATTTTATAATATGTAATAATACTAAAATTTTAAGTTAACGAGTTCTAGATACATATTAAAGAAAAAAATCATTCCGATATTCTTTATTATGAACATTCTATTTCTTTTATTAGATTTTATACAACATTATGACACCAAATATAAATAATAATAAAATCACAGTTGTGTATACAGCGCCAAGTAAAGCAAGCTTAACAGCGTTAAATAAAAAAAATTCCTAGAAGTTATTATGATATTGATTGTAAGAAAAACTATTAAATTATAAGAATAATTTAAAACTGATACTATTGTTTTGAATACAAATAATATAACAAATGGAATAAATGTTAATAGTAGTTATGATATAAAATTATATGATCTATTAATAAATATATATTAGGATTTAAAAATAAACGTTAAATTATTGAATATAATTTAAGGTAAAACATTTTCTAATTTCAATTCTTTAAATAGTATAAATGTTAATTGTTATTTATGTTATAGAATGTTTATAAAATATGATGAATTAATCATTTAAAAACATAAATAATGGCTAGGTTTAAAGAAAAATTTGGATTTCGTGATTAAATTGTATATGGGCCTGAATAATCTTTATTTTATAAAATTAATAATCNTTTAAAGAAAAATTTGGATTTCGTGATTAAATTGTATATGGGCCTGAATAATCTTTATTTTATAAAATTAATAATCAAAGGTTTAATCACATGGTTTTAGGAAAAAAAGATGAAAATAATAATTTTATTGACTTCGATGGCACTGATATACGATATATATTATAAATGAAAGACATTATAATTTTTATGTTTTTAGATTATATTATTAACATTTTATTTATATAAATGGATAATATTATAAAACATTTAAAACAATAGGAAATTAAATATAAAAATACAATTGCAGATACTGAAAATGATGAAAAATACATTTGCTTTATTTAAAAATTTGCTTTTAAAATTAATAAAAAGTATTAAATTCTAAGAAATTTTGTGGTTTTATAAATAATCCTCGTTATTATTTGGATTGTTGTGAAGAACCAAATTAAAAATTGTGATTGAGATTTCCATTTAGTTTGGAATTGTGAACGTTATTCTTGGTGGTTAATTTTTGTTGATTCAGAATCATTCATGATTTTTTATATTTTGTAATTTATATAATTTAAATTTGTTTAATTTTCTTTTTTATATCTATATGGTTTTGTATTATTTTATTTTTATATATTTTATTATCCTTATAACTTAGGGCTATTTTATTTATTTGAGCTGAATAGACTTCGTATTTATACATCTTACTAAATTAATTTCTGTAAATAATTTATTTTCTTCGAAAATACAATTTTTATAATATTCGAGTGTTATTAAATTTATAATAACGCCTTTTTAACAGCACCAGATTTTTCAAATTCTTTTTCATCAACTTTATAAGCATACATTTTTGAACCTAATCAAAAAAATTATGTATTTACTTTTTGATTATATCCATATTTAATTTTGCCTATAATTATTTAACTAACAGTATCTTGATAATATAAGTTTATACTTTCGTTTCATAATTTTATAGCAAAATTATGCATTTATTCTTTAGAAATTTTTAATATTGACATTTCCTACATAAATTTATTAATTAAATAATGATTTAGCTTTGTTCTTACNATTCTTTAGAAATTTTTAATATTGACATTTCCTACATAAATTTATTAATTAAATAATGATTTAGCTTTGTTCTTACAGACAGCTGCTGCGTTTTCATTGGTTAATGATGTGAGTTTATAATTATTTTCTAATGCTAATTTTTCCTATTTAATTGAATTATTAACTAGTTTCATATATACCCTTTTCATATATTGTCCATAGTTTTACCATAAACTAAAGAATTCATTAATTTATATAAATTTTTTTCAAAATCATTTGTTGCTTTTGTTTTTATTTGTGTAATATAATCAATACGTTTCTCAGCCAATCTAATTAATTAAATTTTAAAATTTTATGAATTTTTTAAATAGTAAACAATTTTCTGAACATAATTTTTAAGTTCTATAATATATAATACATCTTTGTTTTAGTGTCTAAAGTTGTTATTAATTTTCTCTTTTTTCTAGAGCTAATGGTATGATTATTATCGAATTATTTAGGATATTAAAAAAAACTTCTAAAATATATATCCATGATCTGAATTAACCCATTGAAAACCACTATATGGTTAATATTGTGTCATTATCCATCCCTATAAATTGTCTGCATCTAGATAATTAAGTACAGAGCTCACGAGAAGGCAAGGCTCNATTCTTTAGAAATTTTTAATATTGACATTTCCTACATAAATTTATTAATTAAATAATGATTTAGCTTTGTTCTTACGGACAGCTGCTGCGTTTTCATTGATTAATGATGTGAGTTTATAATTAGATTCTAATGCTAATTTTTCCTATTTAATTGAATTATTAACTAGTTTCATATATACCCTTTTCATATATTGTCCATAGTTTTACCATAAACTGAAGAATTCATTAATTTATATAAATTTTTTTCAAAATCATTTGTTGCTTTTGTTTTTATTTGTGTAATATAATCAATACGTTTCTCAGCCAATCTAATTAATTAAATTTAAAAATTTTATGAATTTTTTAAATAGTAAACAATTTTCTGAACATAATTTTTAAGTTCTATAATATATAATACATCTTTGGTTTAGTGTCTAAAGTTGTTATTAATTTTCTCTTGGTTCTAGAGCTAATGGTATGATTATTATCGAATTATTTAGGATATTAAAAAAAACTTCTAAAATATATATCCATGATCTGAATTAACCCATTGAAAACCACTATATGGTTAATATTGTGTCATTATCCATCCCTATGAATTGTCTGCATCTAGATAATTAAGTACAGAGCTCACGAGAAGGCGAGGCTCTGGAATTCGGGCAGGGTGGGTGAGCGGGAGGGTGGGCCCGGTGGGCCGCAATGTCGCCACCGTCGCCTCCAACCTGTACTACCAGTACTAAAACTATCAGTTCGCAGGGAGATTTTCCTTTCATACGACACGCATACAAATATACTCTATAATGTCATGGTATACGCCTCTATTATTTATTTTGACAGTAACCTTTAAATTCGCCATTTTAGGTGCCCGTTTGCCTGGTGCGCGAAATGTTTTACATTGTGTCTGAAGTACACATTTTTAAAGCGAGCTGTTTATTGTACATATCCGCAATCTGTTCCAGTACGAAAATTAATCACATTTCACAATATTTACAATTGTTAAAACATCTTTTACATTACCAATACTAATTTGGAGACTTTCAGTAAGGCAAAAAACAACATTTTTAAACTGTTTTAACTTAAATTGTTTTACTTAAATACCTGCGAAACAGCCATAGTGACCTGAAAACAGTTTTGATGGCATACATTTAGGGCTAAAACAGTTAAGATCAGGAATTCATAACTTTAATAAAATACTCTGAAAGGATATACTTTTACCGCTTAACTCAAACAGTGGATGTGGTTGTTCGATGATAATTTATTCACTTTCGGGAAGTGGCAGCGCCAGTTCCGATTCGGAAGAGGAAAATTCGTCGTCACATGAATCAATCGAGAAACTGGAGTCACGGTCTAGGTATATCACAAAACTGTCTATTGCGTCTTCCACGCGACAGTCCTTTTGCCAGTAGTCTGCTTCTATATTTTGGACCTGCGAACAGTATCCTTGCCAGTCTTCTTCAGCGACAGAAGATATTGCTTCTGTCTTGATTTCCATTAGCTTTGTTAACGATAAGCTAGCAGTAATGTTCTTTTCCCGCACTAGCCTATTTGTTTTAGACCACACTAGTTCAATGGTATTAAGTTCGCACATATAAGGAGGAAGTCTAAGAACATCGTGTCCATGCAGTTTTAAAAGTTGGTNTATTTGTTTTAGACCACACTATTTCAATGGTATTAAGTTCGCACATATAAGGAGGAAGTCTAAGAACATCGTGCCCATGCAGTTTTAAAAGTTGGTCAATGCGAAATACTTTTTCAGGCTTCCTGTTCTGCGCAATTATGTCGAAAAACTTAGTTTTTCGCATTTCATGAGTAAAGGGAATGTTGTTATTGGTCAACCATGACTCCATTTCCTTTTTCACTGCATATTTCGATGGGGGTTTATTTTCTTGCTATGAGTGGTAAGGCGCATTGTCTATAATAACAACAGACTTTTCCGGTAGGTTTAGCAATAACTGATTATGCATCCACTTTTCGGAGTTCGCAGAATTTATCTGCCCATTGTAGTCCCCCGTAGTTCTGCGTGCTGGAAAAATTAGCAGTGCATTTTCAATTAATCCAGTTTTAGCACCTGCATGAACAACAATTAAAGGGTTCTAAGAACTGCTGTTGGTTAACACACCACGTTCAGTATCATTTTGCCAAAATTTGTTAAATGTGATGTTGCTTTCAACGCAGGTTTCATCAGTGTGAATTATGGGGCGCCCCTAAATTCTGTAGTGGAGAATTGATTTTAAGTATTTACAAAGCCAGTGGGAAATGTGCGGTCTTTCCACTAATAGTTTCCGAGAACTGTTACACCGTTTCCATTAAAACCCCATTTCTTTCAGTACCCGCCTGAGCGTGTGAACATCCCATGGAAAATCAATTTTTTCTCTCAAAGCAACGAGACGCTTAGGACATGTTGGTAGTTGTTTCTGTACTAAGTGAAAATCATGAATGACGTCTCTTATTACTCTCCTATCAAATCTTTCATGCGGACGCTTTCGGTGTTTGCCTGGTGTTGACAGCGAACTGTTACAAGCATCAGCACCTTCTTTGCGAATTCTGGAAACACTTCTCATAGAAATTCTAGTGTATTCTGATGCACGCAGATTGGATTGAGATAATAAATGCTTTATTTGACCATCAGTAGCTTCTTCGTCACATTTATTTCTCACATGTCTGATCACCTCCCTCGCTTCGCTGTGTATAGTTTTCCCTTTCTTCCTAGACTGCGCCATAATATACCGTCCTGATACGCACGCAACCGACACTAACTCGTGACTGACTTCCAGAGTGCTGTATCTTTTGGGATGACTAGTAGCGAGAGTGACCCGTTACTCTGACAGCGATCTTTAAACGCCGGAAGGGGGCAAGGGAGGGCTTGCAGCCCCGACCACCACCCCACCACGCAATCATGACTTCTCGTCAGCTCCCTACTGTAAGTTTGTATTATTTTNTTTGCAGCCCCGACCACCACCCCACCACGCAATCATGACTTCTCGTCAGCTCCCTACTGTAAGTTTGTATTATTTTCTTTGACAAGTATTTTACAACATTGTGAAATTCCACCTAAACTCCTGTTTCTAAAAATAAAATTATATCATAATTTTGTAGTATATCTAAATACATTTTAGTTAATTTTAACATAGCACCTCAATATAACCCAGGAGTTGTATAATACCACGAAGGATAAAAATTATAAGTTTTTAAACAAACATCTCAATCATTTTCGAATATATCGGTTACAATTAATACGTCTGATTTATTATATACATTTGTGAATTCTCCTAGATTTTTAGCCTACTTTCCAAAGGAAAGAAATACTTATGACATCACTTTCCTATCTCTGTGTCTGTGGGTGTATGTATATGTGCATCTGTGGAGCGTGTCTGTGTGCATGTGTNTGACATCACTTTCCTATCTCTGTGTCTGTGGGTGTATGTATATGTGCATCTGTGGAGCGTGTCTGTGTGCATGTGTAGGTTCCCCCTTTTCATTTGTTGAATGCGTCAACCTAATTTCACCAAACTCGGTACACACATAGTTCTTAGTAATGACACCTAGCTTTTGTAGTTTTCGACCACGCCACGCACTTACTTTCTAAATGCTGGTTATTTTAAAATTTTGGGTGATATGTCATATCTCGGGAACCATTCAACCGATTTAAATCAAATTAATTTTGTTTGCTGGAAAAACATAGAAGTGAGATTAAATTTTCAGATGAATATTGATGTCGATAGTCTATTTTAAAAGCTAGTGCCAGATGAAATTATTAATATTTTACATTAACATTTTAACCATTTCCCTCCCAATTTGGCACGTAAGTAATACAATGATAGTCCAAGTAAATGTAGGTGATTGAACTAGATTAGGTACTTACTTTCAAAATTACTACCGTACAATTATTTTAGGTTTACTTGGTATATCTGCCATACCATTTAACACATTTTTGGCCAAATTTTATATAATGAAAGTATTTATTACAAGAATACATACACCTACAAATAGCCACTTTTGTTTTTCATTTTGTAAGATAGCACCATACAAATAAATAAAGTATTTATGTCATATCTAGGTAACCCATTAACCGATTCCTACATAATTTGGCATATATAGGTAACAATGTTGGTTTTTTAATCATTTATATTACAATCAGAATAAGCAGCACGTCTATAATTTCCAGTTAAATTGTCATTATCCTTATCTTTTTAAATATTAATTTTAATAATTTCCATATATTTTTTAAATTTTTGTTTATAGTCTTTTAATAAAACGTGTTAGTTTTCATGTAATTTTTTTCTGCATCACGTATTGAATAACNAAATTTTTGTTTATAGTCTTTTAATAAAACGTGTTAGTTTTCATGTAATTTTTTTCTGCATCACGTATTGAATAACACTATTTTTTACTATTTAAATCTAATATATTTCTTTCTAGATATTTATGTACACTTTCTAATTTTCTTCTCAAATATTACATATAGTTGTATTATTAAATTCTTGTAGTAAGTTATCTCTTAAATATTTCATTTTTGAATTTTTATCATAAATATTTTTATTTCTTGTATAATTTTATTAACTTTTGAATTAAAATTTTTGCTGCATTTTAAACAGTATGTTCTATCGGTTTTTTATAATTACCATTAGTGTATTTAATAAAATATGAATAACTTTCTGGTTAATGTTTTTGATATTTGATAATATAAATATTCTGGAATTGGCTCTCATGTGATCATAATTTTTAATATACACTCAAAATCAACATCAATAACAAAATTAACTTTTGATAAACGATTACATATAATTAAAAAAAAGTATGTAAATTTTGGCATTTATTTTCTAACTGCTTGAATTTTTGAGCAATATTCTTCATGTTTATCTCATTTTTCTGTAGAATAGATTTTTCGTAATCATATATTAAAAATAAATATCAATTTATCATGTTAACTATTTTCTGAGGAAATTAATTTTGAAATATCTTCAATCCAGCAGTATTGACTTATATTTTTATTTGTAAAATATGATAAATATATATGCTTCTCTTTTTTATTTTCTGTAATCAGTAAAGGATTTATATTATATTTTTCATCAATCGACTATATATGTTAATAGAAATATTATATTTATTCTCAAATTTTGTTATATCTATTATTTTCTTTGGCATTTCAAACTTCTCTATGATTTCATCAATTTCTAATATAATATATTTATATTTAGAAATTCTCTCAAAATCATCTATTGCAGGATATAAGCCTAATTTTAGAATACAGAAAAAATTTCTTATCAGTGCTTTTTATATTAATGCCTGCTTTATCATTTTTAATTTTTTCCTGGAAAATCTATNCAGAAAAAATTTCTTATCAGTACTTTTTATATTAATGCCTGCTTTATCATTTTTAATTTTTTCCTGGAAAATCTATAATGAATCATTTAATGGACTATATTCACAATATAAATTGTTATTATAGAATAATGGACTACATTCTTCAAATAATTCGTTGGACATGATATTCTAACATAATATATTCTCGTGGCGGTCATTTTGAAAAATAGTGTTTGATCTGCGATAGTGTAACGTCACAAAAGGATNTGTTTGATCTGCGATAGTGTAACGTCACAAAAGGATAAAACGTTACATAAAATTTATAAATATTTATTTACTGCTTTGGGAAAATCATGTCTCCATAACCGTTTCACGAATTGCGCATACTGCCCGCTCAGTATATAGAGTGAGTATAAAAGAATATCCAAAATTTGAAGGTCTATAATATAGAAACCAAACATCCTACAACATTGATTGACCAATCAAATTACCCGTGGAACCGTGACGTTTGTTTACCATACATTCATAAATGTTCAATATGACCACCACGAGCAGCTTGAACAACATTTACGCGATAGTCGAACTCGTTCCATGACGTTGGTTGACGTCCGTAATTCTCGTTTTGAGGTCGTCTATGTTAGCCGATAACGGTGGACGAAACACTTGATCCTTTATGTTACCCCATAGAAAATCGTACGGGGTAAGATACAGGCTTCGTGGGTGCCAGTGATGAAGAGTCTGGTCACCAGCTGCTCCTCGACGAATCCGAACAGCTGGGTGCCAATGGGGTGGCGCGCCATATAGGAAACATCAGACCACCCCCTTCACATTGACGTATTGAATGCTACCTCGCTACCCCCTCACCTCCTCAAACCGAGAGTTACGAACGCCATCCAAACAGTAACACCGGATATGCTGGCAAGAGCGTGGAACGAGTTTGATTATCGCGTAGATGTCGTTCAGGCCGCTCATGGTGGTCACATTGAACATTTCTGAATGTATGGTAAACAAACTTCACGGTTCCACGGTTCATTAGATTGGTCAATAGGTTGTAGGTTGTTTGGTTTTTATATTACAGACCTTCAAATTTGGGATGTTCTTTTATAGTCAACATGTATAATGTCTGGTGAGCGATGACACTCAAAAGAATGAGGACATCTGGGTTAACGCAGGCGATTTCATGCAATTATTCAATTTTCTGACTCACGTAAAGCTTAAGTCCTATAGAAAAAAAAAAAAAAAAAAAAAAAAATCGTGAAAAGTTTCGCGCTCTACGCTATATTAAAGCGAGTGAAAAAGTTATGTGTCATGGTGGAAATGCATATATTGGTAGGCTGGCCGAAAATAAACGAGCTTTCTTAATGCCATAAACACCCGCACGTGGTAGGAAATAGAGACTCTTCGCTTCTATCTTGACACGTATTAAACGAGCCAGCCGTGATATACCGCAAAGGAGCAGCAACTACCACGAGAAAACTCAATAGCGCAGATAAAATAACCAAGATAGCGCTACGAGAAACTAAAGTTACGTGTTTTAACACAGTTTAGATGGTAATTTCACTCGAAAGATCATACATTGCACAGAACAACAGTAATTTCCGAAAGTGGGACACTTTCCACCGAGAACCCGCCCGGTACTTGCCTTGGTCGGCTAACATACTATGATATTGTGGCCTTATAGTTTGGTTCACAATTGAAAGCTTAACAGTAAGTACAGTACCTGGGTCGTGTGCACAAGAATTAACCTATTGATTCATAACTGCGCATTACACATTCGCGTGTGGTTGGGATTTCCTGGCATTGTGCACAAAGGAAATGGTTTTATTTTATTTCTTGTGCAGGCACATGGAGCAACAGCCAATCAAAGTTGAGTATAAAATTTTCAGGGATTTTGTTGATTTAAAATGGAAGAACAGTTATGCTGCAGAAACGAAGAAATGTCCTAAGATATTAATTTAGTTAAAAGAATTGTTGACATTTTGATACAAGCAATTTTTAAAGGATATCCACAAATTTCACGATTTCAGAAGCAAACATTTTAAAGAAAAGCAAAAATTCTAAATATTTTAAGTAACTGTAAATTTCCAACACAATATAACAACCTGTTACGAAAATCCATTATTTGCCAACTGGCGTCAAACTCGTTTCAAAATTACATTGGCTAAAAATAATATATAAGTATGTTCAATTGTGAATTAATTTCACACAAGAATTCTGTTGGTGTGAATTTTCTACTGTTATGTTCTATACTCTGTGCGTATGTATTTTGACTGTGAACCCAGTCTAACACGGAAGTAATTAATTGGGGAAATGTGACAACAGCTTGTCGTTATAATAGTTCCTCATATTTAGGGTCGTCTTCCATATATTTACTATTATGTCAAACTTAGAACGAAATTGTAGAGTGGTTCTTGAGATTATACATAATAGTGATATGGTTTCAGGTGGCCGTGTCTTCCAAAATGCCAGACCAATGATGACAAATTTATACATTGAATGCTAACACTCTGAAGCATCCTCATACTAGTTATGGTTAAAATCGGTTAAATTGTTTCTGAGATATATCATGCAAATATGAATTCCCACAGTTTTGAAGACAAGCATCCAGCAGCCTACCTTCCCTTCGGGAAGTAAGGTAAAAAATAATAGGAAATGTAATGCTTTCTAACAGGAAACTGCCAATAACGAAAGTTCTGATGCGTTCCACGCAATAACAGAAATTCAAATGTTCTGTTTAGTGCCAAAAAATTGCTTATCCGCAGATATAGTCTTTTCAACTCTTTCGTACACAAATTATGAAATAGATATTGAAAGAAATAATGAGTAACAGAGATACATATTCTAATTCAAAAACATTAATTTTCTTGTCTTATGTAGAACCATCAATTTAACGCTAAAAGCTTGGAGAAATATATGCAAAAATTACAGGAATGTTGTAGGTTTTAATTATCATTTTAAATCTAAGAAACCTAAGAAGAGAATTACCATAACAAATATATATAGCTTAAATCTGTATGTAAATGAAACCTTTTCGTCTCGTTTTCAGAAGTGGTGCTTACGCTTTAATTAACCACTGTGTTAGGGGTAGGATTAAAAATATGAACGGCCTGCTGCCTTCCTTCCAGTTCTTCTACCGCGGCACTAAATTATGAGACAAAAAAAAAAAAAAAAAAAAAAAATTACAAAAATCTTTTTTTTTTCGTAACAGAAAACATTTAAACGTGTTTTTGGGCGCATACAGCATAACGAAACAAACGAACACTGTGCTTATTGACCGTGAAATGCCTGACGCCCTTTGTGTAATGAATGTCTACAAAAACCGAGGAAATATGTTGGTAAAAGTAAGTAACAGCACACATGAATATACACTAATTCTTAATAAGTGATTTAAATCAGTGGAATTATTTTACTGAATCATTATTTAATGAGATGTAATCTACTGGAGGATCAGTGGAAAATACTGAGGTTTTACTGCCAGGCCCGTAAAATTCTCTACGAAAGAGTACAAATCACTGTTTAATCAATGCAAACCAACTTAGTTGGATGATCAAAATAATTTTAGTGATTCAAGTGAAGTATGTTTAACGGAGATCCAGTCAAATTCGCTGAATTGGAGCTTAAAAATTGTGTAGGCATAATCCAGAATATTACTTTATCTATAAAGGCTGCGCCAGTAACAAGATTAATATTCCGGGAGATGGGAGGACATATCATTGTAGGCAAAGTGTTCTCACAAGTTTGACTTCTATCTGAAATAGTTTCCAGGTGGGGCTATTTTAATTGTTACAATGTACACCAGGTTATATATATATATACATATGTATTTTTTTTTAAAATTCCGCTGTTATCTGTAGCGGTTTGTCTGCTCTTGTGAGAACATGGTGAATTGCCCATCTTAGTGTATACACGCGTTAATTTGGGCGATAACGAAATAATGATAACCTAGTAGTGCCATTCGTGTAGCCGCCTTTCCTTTGTAGACATTTTTTTCTTTCAACCTAATAAAATAGTATAGTTATGTCATATCTAGAGATCGTAGTGGCCACTTCATGGTTCCACAAAGATTATTTTGAAAATACATGTTATCGATCATGCCACACAGCACATTGATGGAGAAACAATCGTGGAAATTAGTTTCCACTCTTGAATGTGACCATCGATTGCACATAAGTGTGTTACTGATTCATTTCTTGGTGAATGCATCTCCATCAGTAAACAGTAATTTTGGAAGTGCTTCGTGATTGACAGTTAACCAATGACAGAATTCGAGTCGAATGGCGCTGTGCTTCTGCGAAGATTTTTGGAATGGCTGTGGGTGATAAGCCGCTTGCACATCATATTCGTCATAAACGTGGTTGTGAAACACTGTGACTTGCTATTTGTATGACTACGTCGAACAATGTCAAGAATGTGTTCCTTTTGCTGCGCAATTTGTTGATGCCCGCGTTCCAATGCCAAATGAAGGCAGTGAAGCTTACAATTTTCCCGCAACGTGTTTGAACACTTAGAAAAACACTTTACCATCTGGAACTGAACTTGGAGGAAAGCGCCGATAGATATTCATCAATAGCACCAGGTATGATGCCATCGCAAAAAACCTGTAACAATACGGAATGTAATATAAATTTTCTGTGTGTGGGGAAACAACGTGAAATTTTAAAAAACCAGCCTATTTTCAGGTCAGACAATCCACGTTACCACACGCATACGAAGGCTGTTATTTAATCGCGCAGTATGAAAAGGGAGTAACGTACTGCACGGCACATACTCAAAGGTACGGAAGTGCAGATCGCCAATTTCATATCAAATTGGCTGGTATGATAACGTAATTCCACTTCTGAAACAATTTGACAAAGAGCATTTGTTCTTACAATCAGTTCTGCTTCCGATAATGCACTCTTTCATCTCCCAGCATATTAAGGTCTCTTCGCGAATACGCCGTATACTGAAGAATAGTTATCTTCTTTAGATAATTTTTTTATCGCTGAAGTATCCTTTTAAAGGCTGGTTTCCACGCTACGTCTTATTGTACGTTTTGTCGGTCATGCAAAACGGAAGATAAAACGGACGTTTTGTCCACTGTTTCCACGCAAAGTTTTACCTTCAGTTTTCACCAACGTTTTACTCTCAGTTTTCACGCAAAACCCCCTCGTTGAGCATGGAGGAAGCCCAGTTTCTTTCTGTTATATTCAATATCATATCGGTGCAACGACTGAGAGGAATGGCTATGAAGAAGAGGAAGCAGTTAAGATGGTCAAGGGAGCGGCTTTTGAAGAGGGGTCAGTACTCCCACGTCTTGTTGATGAAAGAGTTGAGAGGCGAACCCTACGACTGGCGGAATTATTTGCGAATGGACACTTCATCCTACAGTCAATTGCTGGAGTTGGTAACTCCATACATTCAGAAGGAAGACACCTGCTAGAGGGAAGCCATTTCACCCCATGAAATACTCACAGCAACCCTGAGATATCTTGCAACAGGGCGCAGCTACAAGAACTTGGAGTTCACCACCATTGTATCCAAACCAATGTTGAGGAAAATAATTCCTGCTACCTGCAATGCAATCTACTTGGTTTTGAAGAAGAGATACTTGACGGTAAGTACATAATTATTTTTAAATTTTGAAAGGCTGGAGGTTTTTAGAAAAATGCGCTTTGAAGATGTATTTTCTTTTATTGTTGAAGATAGTGAATTATCTTGCTTTAAAAGAAAAACATGATTGACTTAAACACTAAATTACTCATAAAATTTACAACTTATTTGTTAAGAATCTCTAGCTTTTTCTTAATACTATCAACTTTTTTTTAACAAATCAAAAAATGAACTTGAAAAGACAACATTATTGTTTGCACATAATTCATTGTAAAGACTTTCGTACTTGAATGCGTCTCAGGGATTTGTATCAGGAAATGTTTGAACGTAATTGGCCAACGAAGAACTGGCAACTGGGCTTGCTATTTCAGCAAGTACTGTTTTGGGAAGCGTTGTGCCATGAATGCCAGGTTAGCACGCAAGTTGAGATTGAAGTTGCAAAAACTGATGTGGCATAGATGTCTCGTAATTAGAAATTTTTTGTCCATAATGAGGTGGGTAGTCTTCCCACAGAGATACCCAGGATTGTTCTTCTCTCTGCCCTGTATTTGATAACTTTAGTTTTTCATTAAGAGATTCCATTTCACCTTCGAATAATACGCCACTAATAAGTTTTTGGACGAATTTGATTTGGTCCGGTTTAATTTGTCGTAGGCGATCTGCGATGAGTTTTCCATATCTGTCAAAAGAATAATTGTCTGTAACAGATTCCAATTTTTTGTCAGCTTTTGACAAAAGTTCTAGTACTTCCTCATTCGATGAACGTGACTGCTACTTCTGAGATGAGACTCGCGCACGTTTTGTTGAGGCTGATGAAGTTCGGCTAGTGCATGAGTTTTCTTCTGATGTTGATGCAATAGTACCGTTCTCTTGGTCACTTACGTCCTCATGGTGTCCACTCTAGAACAAAAATCACATAAATGTAAATACATTGAAAATTCTAAATTAACACTGCTAGTGTTAATTTGTGGTATTTATGGCCCTCTGTAGTATCTTAATTTGATATCGCTATTAAATCTTCTCTTCTTTTCTTTCAGTTTCCCGAAAACTCAAAGGCAAGAATAGACATTGCATCTGGCTTTGAAAAGAAATGGCATTTCTCACAATGCTTAGGCGCAATATATGGGAAACATATTCAGATTGTTCCCCCCAAGAACAGTGGATCTTACTATTTCAATTACAAAAAAACTCATAGTATATTTCTGATAGCCATAGAAAATGTAAACTGTGAGTTTATTTATGGTAGTGTTGGTAGAAATGGCCGTGTTTCTGATGGTGGCGTCATTAATCACCCCACATTTTACGAGAAGTTGATCTGCAATCAGTTGAACATTCCTGAACAAGCTAAATTATCCAATTCGGATCGGTTTCTTGAGTATGTGTTTGTGATTGATGAGGCTATCGCAATGCGCCCTGATCTCATCAAACCGTACAACCGAGAGTCGCTAAATAGGGATAGAAGGATTTTCAACTACCGCTTATCAATGGCGCGACGCGTAGTTGAAAACGCATTTGGAATTTTATCTTCCAGATTCCGCATCTTCCGCGCACCCATCAACTTAAAGGTGGAAAATATTGAGACAGTGGTTTTGGCTTCTTGTGTTCTCCNGTTTTTTTTAACGGTCTCTTTATTAGCCGCTACATCCACTTCTTTGTATTTTTGTATAAGCTCTTCGTACGCGAGGTTTTTTTTAACGGTCTCTTTATTAGCCGCTACATCCACTTCTTTGTATTTTTGTATAAGCTCTTCGTACGCGAGGTTTTTTTTAACGGTCTCTTTATTAGCCGCTACATCCACTTCTTTGTATTTTTGTATAAGCTCTTCGTACGCGAGGTTTTTTTTAACGGTCTCTTTATTAGCCGCTACATCCACTTCTTTGTATTTTTGTATAAGCTCTTCGTACGCGAGGTTTTTTTTAACGGTCTCTTTATTAGCCGCTACATCCACTTCTTTGTATTTTTGTATAAGCTCTTCGTACGCGAGGTTTTTTTTAACGGTCTCTTTATTAGCCGCTACATCCACTTCTTTGTATTTTTGTATAAGCTCTTCGTACGCGAGGTTTTTTTTAACGGTCTCTTTATTAGCCGCTACATCCACTTCTTTGTATTTTTGTATAAGCTCTTCGTACGCGAGGTTTTTTTTAACGGTCTCTTTATTAGCCGCTACATCCACTTCTTTGTATTTTTGTATAAGCTCTTCGTACGCGAGGTTTTTTTTAACGGTCTCTTTATTAGCCGCTACATCCACTTCTTTGTATTTTTGTATAAGCTCTTCGTACGCGAGGTTTTTTTTAACGGTCTCTTTATTAGCCGCTACATCCACTTCTTTGTATTTTTGTATAAGCTCTTCGTACGCGAGGTTTTTTTTAACGGTCTCTTTATTAGCCGCTACATCCACTTCTTTGTATTTTTGTATAAGCTCTTCGTACGCGAGGTTTTTTTTAACGGTCTCTTTATTAGCCGCTACATCCACTTCTTTGTATTTTTGTATAAGCTCTTCGTACGCGAGGTTTTTTTTAACGGTCTCTTTATTAGCCGCTACATCCACTTCTTTGTATTTTTGTATAAGCTCTTCGTACGCGAGGTTTTTTTTAACGGTCTCTTTATTAGCCGCTACATCCACTTCTTTGTATTTTTGTATAAGCTCTTCGTACGCGAGGTTTTTTTTAACGGTCTCTTTATTAGCCGCTACATCCACTTCTTTGTATTTTTGTATAAGCTCTTCGTACGCGAGGTTTTTTTTAACGGTCTCTTTATTAGCCGCTACATCCACTTCTTTGTATTTTTGTATAAGCTCTTCGTACGCGAGGTTTTTTTTAACGGTCTCTTTATTAGCCGCTACATCCACTTCTTTGTATTTTTGTATAAGCTCTTCGTACGCGAGGTTTTTTTTAACGGTCTCTTTATTAGCCGCTACATCCACTTCTTTGTATTTTTGTATAAGCTCTTCGTACGCGAGGTTTTTTTTAACGGTCTCTTTATTAGCCGCTACATCCACTTCTTTGTATTTTTGTATAAGCTCTTCGTACGCGAGGTTTTTTTTAACGGTCTCTTTATTAGCCGCTACATCCACTTCTTTGTATTTTTGTATAAGCTCTTCGTACGCGAGGTTTTTTTTAACGGTCTCTTTATTAGCCGCTACATCCACTTCTTTGTATTTTTGTATAAGCTCTTCGTACGCGAGGTTTTTTTTAACGGTCTCTTTATTAGCCGCTACATCCACTTCTTTGTATTTTTGTATAAGCTCTTCGTACGCGAGGTTTTTTTTAACGGTCTCTTTATTAGCCGCTACATCCACTTCTTTGTATTTTTGTATAAGCTCTTCGTACGCGAGGTTTTTTTTTTAACGGTCACTATATTCTTTACTTTTTACATGCCACAAACACGGAAAACTTTTGTAAATTTCAGTGAACTCCGCGAGAAAATCGTGATTGCATTGCCGCAAGTCCGACATATTGAAGGAAATGATGGGAGCTCGAGTTAGTTGCGAACTGGAAATGAGCCAAGAACGGACGTCTTGTCTGAACCTGCGTCTACACGCTCCGTCTTGTCCTATCAGTTCTCACAAAATGATGCTTCTACCTTCAGTTCTTCGATCTGACCTTGGATTTCATTTCGATTCGACAAGACGTCCGTTTTGCTGTTCCCACGCAACTTTTTATCGGATAGGATTTGTCCTATCCGACAAAACCTTCAATAAGACGTAGCGTGGAAACCAGCCCTAACAGAAACTTTAATTATTCGTGCTTGTCTAAGAAATTAATGTAAATGTCTAGAAATTTATATGTTCCATTTTCAGTACCATATTTTCAACAAATTCGGAAGGAATACAAAAATAAACTCTTATTAGCTAAGAAAAAGAAAAAAAAATAGGAGAAACACGTGTGGGTTACAGGACCGCTTTCGAAACAGAAATGAAATTCCAGTGGAGGGGGCGGCGAACGGATGGCTGGTAGATTTACGCGGCAGAAGCCATGAATAATCTGGGTGCAGTTGACAACTGCGGCCGCTTTGCAAAACATCGGCGCTCCAGTCGGCGACCCTGGGGAAAAAGTTATTTATGGAAGCTGATTTAATCTGGAACGGAGAGACGACGAAATACGATCTCCACTGCCACCAACACCACAGGAGCACGCAGCCGTAGAATAGTAACCAAACAACAAGTATCCTGATTTACTAAGTATCCCAACAAACTCTTCAGATCATGCAAAATGTTCTTAAAAGTCGTAATGAAATCTAAATTAAACACGGGAACATTTTTCTGATAACCAAAGTACGTTAGCCGAAAATCTGCTAGAAAAATTATTTTTGGTATAATGGGTACTGCCTTTTTTTAATATATCTGTATCCGGTTAATGAAATTTGAGAATTAACATAATACACTGACTAATTTAAGCAATGATCTAGTACGAATTTCCTGACTAATTTTAATAGCCATATGGTTAAAGGAAATGAATATTCAATATTTTATTTAATACTTCGGAGAATAGTTCGCATTCCAAATGGTAATATTTCCAAAACAAACTTTTTTCAAAAAGATGCTTGGTAATGAAATAAACCACAATAATGGCGTTTCGTATTTTGATACTTTAAGATAGCCTATCACTTTGTCGAGTTGTACGGCAGAATTATATTTCAGTAAAGGAAGTTATAGTAAAAATACAATAAAATCTGTGACTGGCTATTCCTGTTTCAAATGCAATGTATGTAAAATAAATACCAACTGTTTTACCAGATGCAGAATAAATCTTATAATGTAATAATGTAAGTTTTTCCAGAAATTCTTACGAAATATTTCAAGAGTTGTTTACTTACGAATAAAGATGTAGTATATGTAATGCGATTTACAGTCTAGCTAAATGACTAATAGAGATATACACCTTTGTAAATCGGGTTATTAATTGTATTTTTTGCAAAGTATTTGAAACGATGTGAAATTTAATCACAATAAGCTAAACATTGTCGTAAGTTTTCGAGATATTCAAAACCAACTCGTGTCAATCTTTCCCTCTTAAAGAAAGTTAAAGGTTGCCGCCATCTTATTTCATACTTCATTTTTATCTTCAGGTTGTATTGGTGTCTGACGACGGTTTACAGCTTCTAAGTTACCATTGACACATCGGTTTCGTATAAAAATTACGCACAATTTATCGAGGAAGCGAAACAAAGCTTAACCCGTTTCGGGTTTGTCTGTGTTACTGGTTATCGAAGATTTCGCAGAAGAATGTGACATTGTGTGTAACTCGGGAANAACAAACTCTTCAGATCATGCAAAATGTTCTTAAAAGTCGTAATGAAATCTAAATTAAACACGGGAACATTTTTCTCATAACCAAAGTACGTTAGCCGAAAATCTGCTAGAAAAATTATTTTTGGTATAATGGGTACTGCCTTTTTTTAATATATCTGTATCCGGTTAATGAAATCTGAGAATTAACATAATACACTGACTAATTTAAGCAATGATCTAGTACGAATTTCCTGACAAATTTTGATAGCCATATGGTTAAAGGAAATGAATATTCAATATTTTATTTAATACTTCGGAGAATAGTTCGCATTCCAAATGGTAATATTTCCAAAACAAACTTTTTTCAAAAAGATGCTTGGTAATGAAATAAACCACAATAATGGCGTTTCGTATTTTGATACTTTAAGATAGCCTATCACTTTGTCGAGTTGTACGGCAGAATTATATTTCAGTAAAGGAAGTTATAGTAAAAATACAATAAAATCTGTGACTGGCTATTCCTGTTTCAAATGCAATGTATGTAAAATAAATACCAACTGTTTTACCAGATGCAGAATAAATCTTATAATGTAATAATGTAAGTTTTTCCAGAAATTCTTACGAAATATTTCAAGAGTTGTTTACTTACGAATAAAGATGTAGTATATGTAATGCGATTTACAGCCTAGCTAAATGACTAATAGAGATATACACCTTTGTAAATCGGGTTATTAATTATATTTTTTGCAAAATATTTGAAACGATGTGAAATTTAATCACAATAAGCTAAACATTGTCTTAAGTTTTCGAGATATTCAAAACCAACTCGTGTCAATCTTTCCCTCTTAAAGAAAGTTAAAGGTTGCCGCCATCTTATTTCATACTTCATTTTTATCTTCAGGTTGTATTGGTGTCTGACGACGGTTTACAGCTTCTAAGTTACCATTGACACATCGGTTTCGTATAAAAATTACACACAATTTATCGAGGAAGCGAAACAAAGCTTAATCCGTTTCGGGTTTGTCTGTGTTACTGGTTATCGAAGATTTCGCAGAAGAATGTGACATTGTGTGTAACTCGGGAANCCCGTTTCGGGTTTGTCTGTGTTACTGGTTATCGAAGATTTCGCAGAAGAATGTGACATTGTGTGTAACTCGGGAAAGCTTACATATGTGCCGCTGATTTTTTTTATTGTAACCAAATTAAACTCAACTCTGGGGTAGGAATGAGGTGTAAAATTAAGCACTGTGCCATTTTTTTCAGTCAGAAAATTAATAAATATTTTTTTGTATTATGTGAGAGTTTTCCCTAACCAATGAAATTTTGTTTTGAGTACGAAGGCCGTAAGCGAAGGCACGTTTGTTATCCGTTGCCGTAGAGATGAGAGACATGCTACTTAATTTGTGACATAGTTCTGCCATGATTGATGCTAATTTTAAATACGAGTCCCAGCGACTTCAAGATCTTCCAGATTATGCGTTTATTTTTAATTCAGAAAAGTCTACTCTTAATTAGCGAGTACGGAGAAAAATCCGTTATATTAATTTGGACTTTCTTATTTCACCATCTTGGATTTATGCAGAACTGAATAACCGCTTGTAAAACNAATCCGTTATATTAATTTGGACTTTCTTATTTCACCATCTTGGATTTATGCAGAACTGAATAACCGCTTGTAAAACATACGAACACCTTCCCATAAAGAATCGAACACTCTGAGGTTAGTTTGCTCTGGAATTATTTCATTGAAACCAAATTTTTCCAGAATAGTATTTTTTCAACGAATCTTAGCGTAAAGTAAGGGACTGAACAACCATCACGAGAGATAGGCTAGTGTTACTGCGGGCCGTATATGCAAAAAGTCAGGTTAATATGGCATCACACAAAAGTTATTTCTTTGAATCAAATCAATATCTTATCATTTCAAATAATACATCATACTAATTTTCCAGTGTCAAAAAAGAAGTTTAATAAATATAATAATCATTGTTTCGTGAAAGTCTCTGTAGTCAGATAATTATTGTGTAGTAGTTCTGTAGTTATCCTTCCCAGTGCCTCTCTGTGTAATTCTGTGTGCTGTGGTAATTCATGGACCAGTGTCCCGACGACGTATACTTCAGCCGGTAGAAAAGGTAAAAGTTGTAAGAATGTTGTCACTTATCCTGTCTCAAGGGGCTGGGAATATTCAAACTCACATACAGCCAGTCGGTGCAAAAAATCAGATAACAACATTATTTTTTCTGCGATGTAATATTTTTTTGACTTAAAAAGTACGTAAGGACGNCGATGTAATATTTTTTTGACTTAAAAAGTACGTAAGGACGGAGGTTTTAGCACAGAATTAAAGGAGTAGGAGGCATCCTGGTTGACATCACAACCAGGGTTCATGGTAGGGGTTATCAAAATTACCCATTTTACCCTTAAATTAACCCGTAAGGCCTTCAAAAATTCCCACTTCACCCCCATAATCACTTCAAAAATTAATTATTTTACCAAAACAATCACTTATTTTACCATACAATTATCAAACAAATGAAAAAAATGAGCAAAGTGGATTCAAAGCTCTACGATGTGAGAGCCGAAAAGTCCTCAGAAGAGCAAGAGGATCCGAGTGAGTGAGTGAGTGAGTGAAGAGATTTGGGTGACTCTTATAGCAGATCTTGAGAACCGATGAGGGTTAAGTGAGGTGAGTGCAGAGTAGCGCCGGAATGAAGGGGCAGGAGAAGCGGGAGATCCCCGAGAAAACCCCAGAGGAATCGAGGCTCTTAATGCAATGAAAGATTTGATCCTCAGATCAGTAAAAGAAGATT